>JAMZAV010002119.1:0-87099 GCA_024449915.1 Sweltsa coloradensis
TACCTTGCATTTGAAAATTCCCAAACGTGTTGTGGATGCCTCACATCACACACAGCCACCACCATGCCCGTTTGGCGATCACGCCGCCACAGGATGTACCCAGGACTGATATGTCATTGAATCAACGTGTTGTGGAGCCAAGTTTCTGATATAGCCATTAATCATGCTATTTCGGGTTATTATTAGATCTATTATTTCGTCATGTTTAGGCACGAGTGACCTTATATTTATGTGAGCTATCACCAAGTTATCAGTATTTGTAAGTGTGTTAAAAGTGAGCATTGCTATTTTAGTTGCGAATGTGCTATAATTATTTCTCTATAATATAATCTAAACCTATATCTATGTATCTATTATCTACGGTTTTGTATGACTGTACTAGGCCTAGTGCCAGAGCACCAATATAGGAACAAGCAATAAAATATAAATACAAGTAAAAATACAAAGACTAAAATACAAGTACACAAACAAAATACAAAATACAGTCCAAGATTCCGTCTTGACTGAGTTGTTTGTGGGGTCGGAGTGTTTTATGGAAATCGTAGCAGATGTTGGGCTGTCCTACTTCTCGGGAATGTCCTTCATTCTTTTGATGTTGGTCTTTCTACCTGAAGAGGGGCTTATCATGATTATGTTGCCATCATGAGTCCAGCAGTTTTTAATGCCAAACTTCATGCGAGCAGCACGAAATACTTGTTGGCGGATTTTTGTAAGCGACTCAGTAATTGAGATTCGCGTGTTTTTAAGTTTGGATTTTTTGTACCAAACCTCGTCTCGGGCTTGGTACGAGACAAACTTCACTATGATTGGCCGTGGTTTGTCAGTCGAATTCTTTTGCACCCCAATGCGATGAGCCCGGTCGATATCATGGTAATCGATGTCCATTCCCAGTTTGTTGTAGAAGGTGTCCAGAGCGAGGTCAATGGCGTTGCTGCTACTTTTACAGATATCTGGAACTTATGCAAATTCCCCATTTACCAATAAATTAACCGGTAAATTTACCTAAAAACCTTCAAATCGAAAACAAATTATTTTGGCCATATTTAGCATATTGGCATAGACGTAAATATTTTTTTTGGGATGAGGAAGATGTATATAAATTAAAAGCATATTCCCCCTTTTAAATCCTGTCAAAAAAGATTGTAAAATAGAGTTTGGGGGAAAAAATTGCGATGTGGGAAATTTTTGCAGAACCTTCCTTATAAAAAACCGTAATCTAATCAAAATACTGAGACCCCCCTACAATCGGACTTGAGCTTCGGCCGCCATTTGGGAAAAGGGGTAAAAAGTGTTGTTATCGAATATCTCCAAATTGGTTGGAAAAAGACAAAATGTCTTAAGGGCAACAATATTCTCACTTAATTCCCTAAAAAAAAAGGGGTCTTCTATATTTTTTGGTAGGGGAAAAGATTACGTCACAAAATCTTGGTTTATCTTTTGCTTATTGGAGTACCAGCTAATTTTTTAGTTTTACGCCCGCTAAAAACAATGCCGAAATCTTAAGAATGTTTTAAATACAAAAGTTAAAAAATGTAAAAAAATTGCTACTGAATGTCAAGACATTTAATTGATATTTTACTTCCTCCCATTTTGAGTCCCTATTAAAGACCCTAATTCGGCAAGAGGTAAGTTTGGAAATAATCAGAACTTTTTACTAGGCTTTTTATTATCGCAGAGCCAAATTTTAGGGCGAGGCCTCCGAAGAAGACAAAAAGGGGAAAGAAAGGTGTCGTGCTTTTGGTGGCTTTTTTCATTGTTTCTTTTCCCTTTTTTAAATGATAAATTATGGATGAAAATTTGCTTTGGTGACACGACTTAAATCCATACCAAATGTAACAGGTCAGGGTATCCCTTTTGGAAAAGTGATTTGGTTTAAATAAGATGCGTGTTTCCTCCGGAAGTCGTGTGGAAGTATTTTCTAAAAAAAAATTTAAACCCGGTTGCTCGACTAAGTTTGGGACACGTAAACAACGGAAAGAAGGCGACAATTTGCACAATGGCCAAAAGTTTTTTGATCCAACTTTTAGTAGATTTTCCTGTTGCTTTTTGCTCTTTCGGGGGGAGCTAAACCCGGGCCTTTGCAGTGTCTTAAAATGATGATCATTCGCTTGCTATGACTCATGCGACAACCTGTGTCGCACATGGATAAAATTTCCCCCTTTTTCTTACTTTGTTGGAGTGTAGAAAAAACCCCGGGTCCAATAAAGGGGCAAATAAGCTTTTGAAATCATTGAAAACTGAGTGGCGTAAAAACCAACTTTTTAAAATGTCTCTGAATGTCCCGTAGAGACCGTTCCAAAAATGCGTAAAATCTCCCATCCTTGCACAGGGTATAGTTATGGTGCACAACTTGGACGTGCTGGAGTGACAGTCCCCACAGTTTCATGATCCTTTTTTTCATTGCTGGAATGCGCTTCTTAACCAAGCCCAAAGCGTTCTGGCCCCAAATTCTGGTTAAAATACTACTTTTAACGCTCGTAGTTTTAAAAATTTCGAACGCTCTCCCTAATTCATACCTGGATTAAAAGCGCTTCCCCCCAATCATTTTTTTCGTCTGTGAAACGTGGCTCGATGCAAGTGTACGAAATTCGGAAAAATTACCCAGTCCTACTGGTTTTTCCCGGAAGGACCGAGATGCCCGCCCGGAGGGGATTTTCTCAAGCAGCAAAACCTAGCTTAACCCGGGTACTACCTGAACTATCTACATTTAAATGCAGGATCATCTGGGGGGAGAAAAAGGGGGAAAAAAAAAAAACTGTTATTTGGGTCTGCTTACGGGCCGCCTAATTCGACCGCAGATTTAGAAAAGGGAACAAATCGAATCTTTAGCCGTTTTGACAATTAGTAACCAAGTTTACCGCATAGTTTTTGTGGAGTTTTAATTGAATAAAACTTGGGATTCTGTAGCTCCTATTCCCCGATGCTATTTCCAATCTTTTTTTATCTGCGTTCCACGAGCCTCTTTCACGAAATCAGTCCCGAAGCTACTGAGTAAGGGGATATTCGCGATCTATCATTGCCCTTTTGCTGTGCAAAAACCCAAATATTAAAGACCAGTGTTTTCCGGGTGTATGCCCTTTTGACAGTTGCGAAAAATAAAAATTCACTGTTCCAGAACCAAATACTTTAACAATCGGGATGGAACATAAAAGGGCTGACTGGCACTTTTAAACTCTTTTTGTAGAGCGCCTTCCCAATATTAAACAACAGCATGACGTTATCGATTGGAAAATTGGTGTTGGGTTTTTTGAAATTGTGTTGAAGTTGCAATTCCAAAATTTGAAAGAAGGTCAACCCCGGGCACCATGGATTACTTCGGATCTTCTAAAATTGATTAAAAAGCGTGCCAAACCTTCATCAAAGTAAGGGATCCCGTCGAAAGATTTATGGAACCTTACAGAAAGTTTCGTAATCAAGTAAAAAAAACAATCGAAATGCTCAGCACAGCATTTTTGGAAACTTAGGGACATTCTAAAGGACTCTGGGAAATTTATCCGTTTAAGAGTGGCAGGCAGTCCTTTTACTTCTCAAAAAATGGAAAGGTTTAACTGATGCAAAAAAAAATTCCCAAATGCTTTTAAAAACTCAAAGTTCCAGAAAATTTTACTCCATTACGACAAATTTTAAAAAATTATTTCTGGGAAACCCTTTTATTAAAAAGCTTTTACAAAATTTTCTTTCTCAGTAAACGAGGTGGGCAAGTACTTTTAAAACCTCGTCCTGGTGCGGAGTGGTCCTGAGGGAATCCCCCTACAATTTTTAACCCGTGGCTTTTTTTACTTGCTCCTCCCCACTGCACTGTTTAACTTTTTCAAAAAGAGTCCGGAGTTGTTCCTAACGATTTGGGAAAATAGCTAAAGTTTTTGCCTGTGTACAAACGAAGAAAAGGTCGATTACAAAAAACAGGCCAATTTCAATTCCAGTACGGTTTTTCAAGGTAAAAGGGGCGTTGTTTTCTTCCCATTTTACGCACTTAGAAGTGAAAAAATCTGTACCGCCTAACCCCTGGGGTTTTTACCTCGTCGATCATGCACAACTATGCTGAAAAAGCTATTTATGACTGGAACATACGCTTTACCAAAGGAAAAAAAAGCCAAATTGACGATGCGTTAACTGGAGTAAAGGGGTTGACGTGTGCCACACAGAGACTTTTCATAAGCTACATAGGCCTAATTATGGGAAATTTAAAGTGAATTCTTAAATTTTATTTAATCATTTTTTAAAATGGGAGATCTCACGTGTAGTCATGATGGAGCCCCATCATCATTAATTGACTTACTTTGGAGTTCCCAGGGATCGGGGACTTGGGCCTTTGTTTTTTTCAATCTTTTTGATAGACCACCGATGTTGTAACGCAAGTATTCTCCAATATGCTACGATACAACTCTGTACAGAAAATATCACTTAGAAGACCAAGGGTCTACAAAAAGACCTAAAAAATTCCCAAATTTTTGGTGCAAAACAAACCCAAAAGTCAATTAATGAACAAGTCACAGTTACTTCGAACCGCGTCAAAAACCGGACACATAAAAACGTGTATAGCATAAAAGGAGATATAAACCGTGTTGCCAAAAAATCAAAATACTTTAATAATTGTTACTTTTGATCTGCGGGGGAATCTACATTGTGAGTATGTGCGTAACGGCGTCTAAAACTTTAGGATTTGTATTGCGTCTCTAAAAGGGGGGCAAGCCAAAAACCCTTCGCACCGCTACTTAGCGCTGGGGTTTGGCCAATAATCACCATGGCCCACCACGTGGCATCCAACAACAAAGGACTACTTACAAGTTGGAAAAAATTCAAAATCGGCCACCAACAATTTTGGGTTACAAAGAAACCAAAATGCCTCTACACGTCGTGGGGCAATTCGCCCTTTTCCCCCATTGAACAAATCATGAACAAGTGGGCGTTTTTTTCTTCAAAAAGATGTTTTCTGGCTGTGTAGGGAACCTTTCCCATTCCATCGGGGGCTTGGGGAAACTTCGCGATTCAAGACGTAACCAGGCCCAGTCCATCAGCCCCCATTTTTCCCGAACCACGCGTACATGAGTGGGTTCTACTGCCGAACTGCCAAAAAATTTGGAACTACTCCCTGTCCAAGAAACACAAGGCTTGCCATGTCTGCTTTTAAGAGAGTTTTTTTAAGTCTTTACTTTGATTGCTTTTTGATATTATGAAATTTTTGAATTTTTTATTGTTTTTTTAAATTTTTCTCTTCAATGATTGTCTCTTTTTTGTCTCTATGTTTTTAAGTTTTTGTTTTTTATCAAAGTTTTTTTGTTAGAGTCGGCAGACCCTTGTGCTTTGGGCTACTGCCCTTTTCTGCCAAACCCTTTCCCCAAGCCATTGTAGAAAAAAAATAAAATTAATAATAATAATAAAAAATAATAATAATTTAAAAATTAAAAATAATAATAAAAATAATAAAAATAATAATAATAACCCCAACATTGTTTTTGGGGTTACAACTAGCACGTCGAGTAATTGCTGGTTAAAATTTTTTTTTCCGCTGAAATACAAGCTTCCATCTCAAATTTTTTATGCATCTTGGTTACTAGTGACTACTACAAGGAATTGAGGGAATATTAGTTTTTATTATTTACCATATTTGTGTTTATATTGATTTAAAAGACCTAGGCTATAAATTTTATTGAAACAGTTTTTAATTTTGTTAATTTTTGACATTATGGTAGGATATATTCTTTTGAGGCATTTTTTTAACTTCAGCAAAGGGAAAATATCTAAAAAAGTTAATATTTGCATTTTACGTAAGCACCCTTATTATTTTTGAGACGAGAAGTTGAAGTCTTCTAAATTCGCAAATAAGAAGATTTATCAAAACGAAAGGCAAGGGGTTGGAAAACAAGACCTCATCACCCCCCAAAAATTGATGAATCATTGAGAAAAGTTTTTTCATTTTTTTTTAAGTGCATTGACTTTAAAACAATAACAAAATAGGTGATTTTTGACGATAGTAAAATAATTTACTAAAACAAGGAAATGGGGAATAACAGACGATGGATGTTTCTGTAATGGAATCATTACAAAACCACCAAAGGGAAAAAATGAGACGCGCACAATGGACGAATATATGAACATTTGTGTGATGGTAGTATTATAGGGTAACGTTACTGAGACTGTTTTAATAGGTTATCGACAAAGCTCCTATAGTACGGCCATTAACAATTTTTGGGAAAACCCCCAGACATTTAATTTCCCCAAAATATTTTTTCGGGAATATCTCGGGGGATGTCCCTGATAAAAAAATTTAAATTTCCCCAAAAAAATCCCACTTGGGAAAACCCCATTTTGAAAAAACTCCGCCATGTTGTATTTCGCAGATTGTTTGCTCTAACAGGTATCCAAGTCCCAAATGTTTGATTTTTTTTTTTGTTATTATTTGCAACCCTTTTTGATTGAAAAATTTTAATTGTCATGGGAAAAAATCCGCCTCGAAAAAAAATTCCCCCTTTTAAAAATTTTTGTTTTTTCTGCTATAGCAGGCGATAAAGTGACCAAATACATAACAAAATTTCTCTGTTATTATTTACAACCCCTATTGCAGAAATAAAAAATTTCATCTCCCATCCTTTAATCCCAAATTTTACATTTGCAAATCATTGCGACAAAAATAGAAACCCCAAAAGTTAAATGTATTTTTGCTTTAAAAATTTTTTCCCAACCAAAAAATTAGAAATTAAAAAACTTTTATGATATCAAGATTTTAAATTAAAGTTTCTAGAACATTCCCTCTTGTTTTTCCCCTTAATTCACCATCTTTTCGCAGTCACCGTTGCCCATCGAAATGCATCCCAAGTTTTACAGAAAAATAAATAACTGCTGTTCCTTAAAAACTTTTTTATCGCTTTCCTTGATATTAAAGTAAAAAATTAACCCCCCCCCCCTTTGTCCTTAAAATTAAATTTGAGCCGCGACGCCTTTTAAACGGCGACATAAACTTTTGCCATCGTTATCATTTTCACTGTCACCTTAGTTACATTGCTCCTGGCGGTTTTAAAACCAGGGCCCGAGGTTTTTCTGAAGCGACCGTTGCCAAAGGGTGATTCAATTTGCCAGCATCGAAAAGCATTTTTTGGAAGAGTTCTGTGGATCTTCCCTAGCCAATCCGAACAGCACTGAGATGCGCAGTCCCGTCAAAGACGAGACACCAAGACACCAAAAAATGCAAGATTGGCACATCCCCACCCCCTTTCCAGCGCCCCCCCTCGCTTGTGTCTTTTAAAAACGATGTGGTGGCAAAACAAGTGTAAATTTTGCGACTGTCTAGAGATGTGAGCCTGAGAATGGTTGAAAAACCCGTTCACAATTTACCTGAAAATGCAAGCGAAGGTTAAATTTATGGAAAACCGTTTTAAATGTATCCAGGTCCGCAATGATGTAGTCCACATCAACCCTACCACTTTCCATAATGTTGTGCTCGTCCGGGACTGACGGGGAGCTTGCAAACTGGCAGAAAAACCCCTACATTTTTTGACGAATTCTTTTAAAAAAAGGGGGACAAAGTCCACCCTCTTCAGGCCCTCCAAGAAATTGCTCCACTGAAAAACCTTCCCCCAAAGAAGCATCGCCACATTCGCCTCGACGGGGGTTTCTTTTTGGGGGCCCCCGTTGTGTGGATACGACATCTACTACTGCGATATTTCCAGTATTGGGGCGATGTAAAACGCACTATAGCTAAAAAAAAAAAAAAACTAAACTAAAGCTCAAACCATGGTGGTATTTGACGGCTACCAAAGCCGTCGACAAAGACCAAGAGTCCCGTGCCATGGATCATCTCAGCAGATGTCGGTTAAATTGGGGTAGGGGTTCCCCTCAATCCTCTGATTGGGAGTGGAAAATTGCGAATGGACATGACGCCTCCCAAAACTTAAGGGCCCCGAAACAGATAAAATACTCAGAATTGTATCATGAAAAGTAAAAAAAGGGGGTAAGCCCCTAATTTGATGCCAAAAATGGGCTAAAATTTCTCCAGCGTTGATTCTGCACGGGGTATGGTTGATTCACTGCGCCCCACTTTTGACGAGAAAAAAAGTTTTAGACGTTGGATGTCCAAAATTAGTTTAACAGTGTAATTGATAAAGATAGTGTAGCATGGCGAAGTCTTATGTCCCATTAGGAGGCGTCGTCGGCTTAAATTTATTTCAAAACAAATTTTTAAAGGGGGGGTTTGTAAATTTTCGGACAGTAAAGGAATGCGATAAAAGGTTTTAGAACACAGTAAATCTTTTTTTTAAAAATCTTGGTATGACATTTCGATGGCAAAAGATACTGCTGAATGATGGTGGGAATTCAGGGAAACCACTAAATAAGTGATGTTCTATGAAACTTTAATTGAACGACTTGATACTCGCATCATTTTTTAATTAATGTAATGATTTTTTTGTCAAAAGTCATTACCCCCCATTGAAGACAACGAATAGTTGTCGAAATATTGTTTTCACTTATTTTTCTTTATTTTAAAATGCGTGTACAGTCCAATTTAAATAAAAAAATTATGAGCCTTTGGGTTTATGCTCTAAAATTTATTATTTTTTAACGTTTTTTTTAATTAGTTGGCAAAGTTTAACTGCAAAAATAACCTTTAACGTTGGGTTTCTATTTTTGTGGGTTTTTTCAATATAGTAAAAAAATTTGGGTTTTTATAAAGGGGGGCGATGACATTTAAATTTTTTCTATCAAAAGATTGTAAAAAATAACAGAGGAAATTATGTTTTGCTTTTGGCCTTAAAACGCCTTATCGAAAAAAAAAAAATTTAAAAAAGGTTGAATTTTTTTAAGATGGCGGTTTTTTTTTTCCCCTGCAAATTTAATTTTTCTATCAAAAAGGGGTTGCAAATAATAAAATGGAAAAAAAAACAAGTCTTTGGTCACTTGGATCCCTGTGAGAGCAAAAATCTGCAAAAAACAAAATGGCGGGGTTTTTCAAATGGCGGGTTTCCCCCAAATGGGGTTTTTTGGGGGTTGAGTTTTTGTTCAGGGGCTCCCCCCGAAAAGTATTCCCCCAATAATATTTAGGGAAAATTAAAAGTCCCCGGGTCAAAGCTAATTTTCCTTACTAATAGGAGTTTGTTCGTGAATATCCATTTTTTTAATAAGGAACAGAGAAAGCACCAAAGAAGAAATTTTAGTTTTAAAAAAAAAATTTCCAGTAAACTTTAAAAAAGAATAAAACGCGAAGTGAAGAAAAGAACTACAACGCATCAAAATATAAGGCAATCATCAGCAGAAACGCGAAGAAGAAGAAACCCTTCATACCAACTACTAAACTACCGAAATACCGGTATTGCCATACCTGCAAGAACTTTCAAATCTACCAGACACACCAGAATTCCGACCAACCAAAGCCCAACCTATCAAACGCCCAAACCCAAAACCAGCATCCAGATTTACCAGAAGTCCGCCTACCAAAAACGCCAAAACCCACTAGAAATACCAAACCAACCCAAGAAGATCAAGATCCCAGAAAAAACTAACGATCAAACAAAGGTAGATATGCTAACGCAATAAAAAAATTTACACCGACAGATCAATCTAAAGAACTCCTAGTTTTAGCATTTCAAACCATGTCAAGTTTGGCGCCAACAACCAAACGAAGACCTACTCCTAAACCCAAGCATTAAAAGGGAAAATAAGACAGCGTACCTAATAACACACATATTTTATAAATTTACACAAGACAAAACTATCATTTGCAGACTTTCATGGGCAATTTATTGTCCGTGAGCAGTGGTTAATTTTGGGGTTTAAGGAAAAATCTGCAACATCTTAAAAAGACAAAACGGGAGAAAAAAAGTCGAAATAGGAAAAGCGACTATTGGGGAGAATCTTTGATTTGGAGAGATTCGGTCGACGGGAACAATCCAAATGGGTAATCGATCTAAAAATGGTAAAGATCTCCCAAAAAATAATTGAAAGATTAAAGGTTCACCAAAGCAGAAACACTTAACGAATTCTTCACAATATTTGGATACACTTAAACAAAAGTAAGTGCTCTACTAAGAATTAAAAAGATTAAAAAAGTAGTATTAGAAAAAAAAAAAAAACCCGAATGTTAAAGAAAGGAAAAACATTTTTTCCCAAAAACTATCTATCCCGAAAAATAATAAAAATGGAAAAACCAACTAAGACAAGAAAAAAAAGGGTTTTGGACAGGAATGGGGTAACCCGGTAGCACACAACCAGGATGCCAATGGATCAAAATAAAAATTTGCTGGGGAAGGGGAATTAATGAGATAAATTTCGAAGGTATAACTTTTGATAAATTAAAAGTCGACAACGGCTACACATAGCTGGAAAGCACCGGGAAATGAAAATATTAAAAATTTTTTTGGTAAAAAAATTCAACTATCACAATCAAATTAAAAAATGTCAAAGATTTTAAAAAGGGAGTTAAAGAAATACCCGAATTCTTTACTAAAGGAGTCCTTTCTAAAACCCAAAAGGCAATACACGAAAAACCCAAGTAAATATCGGCCATTCTTTCTTCCAACTATATTAAAATTTTGACTTCAGCTAACAAATAAAGTGTAAATCATTGCGAAGAAACAATAACTGAGTGGGCAGACCTAAAAAAATTTTATTTTTTAAATTTATTTATAATATCATCCCCGAGGAACAAAAGGATCTGTAAGAACTCACAGGGTTAAAAAACAATTATTATTGACTTATGTAATAAATCAGGCCAAAATAAAAAAAGGAATTTCACGTAAATTACATTGTTTTACAAAAAACCCTTTTGACTCAAACAACCATGGCATTCAGATTTTACAATATATAAAATCAACCCAGAATTGTAAACTTTTTAAACAGTAAGGGGAGACATGGAGAACAACCAAAAACAAAATATAAAAACCGCAATAACTACAGACCAATAAAAATTAAACGTGGCTTTTTCCAAGGTGCTCTTTAAGGGCATTAGGTTTTTGTCTGCTTAAAACCCAGTACATATGCTTAAAACGAATCGACATACGGATTTAAAAAAAGGACAATAATGGGGATGTCACAAAAATTTCCCACATTCTACTGGTGCCAAAAGTTGTTGCTCAAATTTTGCTAAACAAACAGTCTAGTCAATACAACATTAGATTTAGTCAAGATACTCATGGGTGGGAGAGACAAGTGAAAGACCACATATCGAAAAGGGAAAGGTTTACAAAAGCAGAAGAGTTTCCAGCTAGATGAGGGAATAGGGGGAAATAATGGACGATAACGATGTATACAAATTTTTAGGTTCCCCAAAAGCTCCCAGAATTGAACATAAAGAAATGAAAGAAAAATTGATAGATACATACAAGAAACGATAAATTATCCTCAAGACGCAACTAAACGGTAAAAAAAAAGATCAAGCAATAAATACATATCGGGAACCATACTGACATATTCATTCGGAATCTTTAAAAATGGACGCAACAGACATCCACGCGGGGAAAAATATTAACTCGTACTAACTTACCAAACACAGAATACATCATCCTAAATCAGAATAGAGAGATTGCCCTTCCAGAGAAAAAGGAGGACGGGCCTAATTTATCTGAAAAAAATTTAAACAAAAGACATTTTAAAAAAATACTTTTTTACAAAAGAGCAAAACCCAAACCACACTGCATAGGGGGTGTGTTGCTAGCTGACAAATCATTAAATCCCCAAACTAGCAAACGAAAAAATCAAAATTCAAGGGAAACTCATAACTGACGCTTCGAAAAGTTTGTTCTCAGAAAAGACCTACACAAGAGACATTATGATGAACACAAAAGTTTACGTGATTTAAAACATCAAAAAGGTGGTTAAAACAACGGGAACTATTTTGGGGAAAAAAGAAAGGTTTTATGATGGGTATTCAAGCAGAGGATTGCGACGAACAATTAAAAAAATACATAAACAAGTGCGACAGTAAAAAGTCAATGTAAAAATGTTGCAAAGGGGGGAAACAATCGAACCACATATCGGGGGCAAGTCACTATTCAAACAGATAACCTCTAAGCTAACCAAGTAGCTAACATTTTCATCAAAAAACTGCAAACAAGTACAACCCCATTTACACACACACACCTTACTACAAATAAACCAAGAAAGTACTAGATGTAAAGATTTTCAAATTTTTTCACCCCACAGTTATCGACCAAACGAACATCCAACAGACCGGATTTAATATAATTGACAAGAAGAAAAAAGAAAAAACCCTTTCGACTTTCCCCAAGCCCCCAAACTCGAGACCACGGGAAGAAAAAAAAATTTACAAGTATAGTAATTGCAATTGAGACAAAAAGATGTGGAAACAGAAAAAAGGTAAATACAAACCCCTTTATTATATCGCCAAAGGCATCATCCGAAGAAGCTACATGAAAGATTAAACAATAGATCTTCAACCCCAAAGTATACATCGAGACTCAAAAAGGGAGTAATACTCAACAGTGGTAGAATAGTTCGTAAATTTTTTAAACTAAGAAGATCTTCGAGATTTTGTGACGCTTCCACCTGACATGGGTTTTTGTGGTTTCCCATAGTCCCAAGAGCAAATGCTAGGGGCGCGAGAAATCGGCCCCGACCGTACCAGCAGAAAAAAAAAACATCATCTACAAACAAAATTTTCAATTTATAAAGACTTTTTTAGTTAAATTAAAACAAAAATAAAATGTAAAGTAATAGGTACCATGGGGAATCTTACGTAATCCGTACAACATTAGCTCCGGTTATAACAGATTGTATGAAATACATCCAATAAAATAATAAAATAATAATATAATGAAAAATATGGTTTTTTTTAAAAAATAAGCCCGCTTTAAAAAAACATAGTTTTTGATTTATAGCAGTTGCGAAAAAGTTTTTCCCCGCTGGTTCAAACTTTTTTCGAAACGCTATAATCAATATAAAAATGTCCCTTTAAACGGGGTTAGCTTAAAAAAACCCTATATTCTACTACCCCAAATCATGGAGATGAATGTTTGAATTTATCCATGCAATCTTTCAGATTTGACAGTACTTGCCCCTCTTCTGTTGGGTTTATGTCTGTAAGTCAAAAGTCACAAAACCCCCCCCTTAGTGTACTCTATTTCTTTTGGGCCCAACAAAAAGCTTTTCCCAAAGGTTTGTTTTTGTGGCCCGGGAGCAAAATTGTAGGCTATGGGACGTTAGGCCGGGGGGTTCTGGGTTTGAACCCCCGTCGGGGCAAAATTTTCGACAACTGCTATGTTCAATAAAAATAATAAAAATAAAATGTACGTATTTGTTACCGAAGTCGCACAAAAGAAAACCAAAAAAAATTTTAGACCTATCCATTTTTTACCTACAATTATAAAATCTTAAATCAATAATAACTGAACGAATGCAGTGTTTTTAGCTACAAAAAATTAATGCCATTGAGCAAAAAAGGGTTTTTGTAGAAATACGTTGGAAGTAAGGGTCATCTTCTGTTGAGTAAAAACTATAATGGAAAAATTTTAAAAAAGAGACAGAAGAATCTTGTGTAGGTTGGATTGATTCAAAAAACATTTTAGGGTCCACAGTTGATTTTAAAAGTATTGGAAATGTTAAGGGCAATCCAATTTTGTCAACTTTTGCAAAAAAATGAGCTAAAATTGGAATACAAATATGAAAATAAAACGGAAAAAATGAAAGAAATCGCATCAATAAAGTTTACATACAACGAGGAATATTTCAGGGTGATTCGTTATCCCCACTTTTTTTGCATGAGTTGTTCCTTGAAAAAGTGCCTCAATGAGCAGGTTTGGGGTATGCATTATTGCCAAATGAAGACAAAGTTCGCACCTTCTGTAATGGACGTTTTTGAAGTTTTTCGCAAAAAAAGGATGAATTAGTATCTTACAAATATCGTAAAAATTTTCAGTGACGACTTTTGTAGGAAATTTTGGAATCGAGAAGGCAAGAAAGCGACTTTCAAGAGAGGGAAGATTGTCGCAAGTGAAAACATCCAACTTGATGAGATACCACTATTGAGGACATTGGTAAAGAATAACTTATAAAATATTTTGGAATGAAAAAGGGGCAATGGTGTTCAGGGCATACAATGATAAAAGATAAATTGAGCAAAGAATACAAAACGACGTCAAAGTTTAAAACTTGAAAGGGAAATTTGAACGGACAAAATAAAACTATGCAATTGGTAAATTTGCTGTGCCAGTAATATTTATAGTTTTGGGGTTTTAGATTGGAGCATAGAAGAACTTAAGAGTTTGGATAAAAAACGAGAAAAACTTTTGACAATGAACGGAATGCACCACCCACGAGCGGACGTCAAAGGGGATGTATATCGCAAGGAAGAAGGGGGTCGAGGTAAACTAACTAGGGGGGGATACAAAACAGCAATGTTTGGGTTTTGATTTTAAACATAAAAGGGAAAAAGGGAGATGACAAATTTTTAGAATGTTAAAGAACATGAGCCCCAGCAAAGCTAGGAAAATCTGTCTTAATTTGGGCAACAAGTTTCAATCGGGTTTTGGAATTAACCGATATTAACAGATAAAGGGGGCCATCATAACAAGGTAAGAAATCAAGAAGCAAATAAAGAACATTATCCAAAAAGATTTAAAATTTGCGGAAGTTAAACCTTGCAGGGACAATTATTACACGCATGGAGCAAAACTATTGCCCAAAGATCAAACATAAGGGGCGGGGCAGAAGTAATCTCAAAGGGAAACTGAAAGTTTTTTGAGCTGCCCCCAAGATCAACCCTAAGAACAAAAAGTTGAAAAAAAAATTTCTCAAACTCGACGTAGATAAAAAAGTGTGTTTGGTAAGCTTTACCCCCCCAAAATAAAAAAAATTTGTAAAAAAGACGGCAGCCAAGTTTTCCCTTCAAAAGTTTCGGCGTGAATGCTGGAGTAAGAAGTTGACCCAAGTTTTTTACTTTCCCCCTATTTTCCTTTGAAAATATGAAGATCATTTCGCTTTTGACGGCGCCAAGAAACGTTTTTTGGGGTAAAAAAGAAAATTTTTTAAACCGAAATCATAAAAAAATTTTTGGCCCCATAAAACCAAATTCAATGGCCAAGTCTTTTTTTTATGATTTCGCGTTTAAAAATTTTTACTTTTTCACCAAAAAATCGTTGGCTTGGCGCTGTCAACAGGCGAAAGTTTACATATTTAAAGCGAAACAGGGGAAAAATAAAAAGCTTGGCCAACTTCTAATTCACAGCTTTCACAGCCGAAGATTTTTGAAGGAGAGTTTGGCTGCCTTTTTTTTAAAAAATTTTTGTATTTTGGGGGGATATACCTTTTTGTTTTTTTCGTTCGCTATCAAGGGGAATGAGGATTTTGAATGATTAAATTTTTTAAGTTTAAAAGTTTTTTTTTTACTTTTTGGGCCCCACGGTCCCCCCAAAGATCCCCCTTAAATAAAAAATAAAAAAATTTTTTATTTAGAGTTACCCATCATTATAAAAAATGATTTCAGGGGGGGATTTTAAATAAAAAGCGACCAAGCCAACCCTGCAGGCCCCGAGCAAGCGATGAGGATAACCAACCAAAAGATCGATTTTTTAATGGGAAAATAATCAATCAGGGGTATGGACAGTGCGAACATCCCCGGACAACGCCAGAATAAAAAAGCGACCAGAACAACTTGAAATTTTTTATGTGCTTCGTTGCTAGGACGGGCCCCAAGTCACCCTTTACCAACCCCAAGACAAAAAACTGATGACTTAAGTCCAAATCAGAATTAAAAAACTTCTGACTTGAGGGGGGGGGGGGGGGACGAAAAAAAAAAAAAAAAAAAAAGAAGGGCTTTTTTTTTTTTTCCATTGGGAGCAGGGGGTCCGCCCCACAAAACCCAAAACCCAAAAACTAGCTTTAAACCAAATAGAATTAAAAAATTTATACGGGAAGAAAAAGGTTATTAAGCGTATAAACAAAAACCAAAGCCTAGATAACCGTTTTTTGGTTTGAGCTTTAATTTTAAGTTTTTACAAAATAGCCAGAATTGGGATTTTTTCTTTGGGGGTCCAAATCAAAGTTTTTAAAAATCCCGACCTGAAGCGGAATTCCGAACCCCTGGCCCTTCGCATTGGAAGCGATACGCTAACAACAAAACCAACGCACTAGCATAAGCACTTGATATTTATAAGGGGAAGAGCATGTTTTAATTTCAAGTTGTTTCAAATTACTACGCCGAAATTAGCGTTTTGATTTTGTTTTTTTTTTTTCCCCGGTCCCCCTCCTTTTTTTTTTAAAAAGGTAAAATTAGTCCCCAAATTTTAAAATTAAAAAACTTTTTTGGGTTTAGGGATTTTCATAAGAGTACGGGAAACCAGAAACCTACCCTTTAACCCCTTTTTTTTAATTAAAAGTGTAAAGAATGAGAGATATCAAAAAATGTATTCCACGTTGGAAAAAACATCTCAGTTGTAGCGGTTTTTTTTTGAATGATTCAAATTTCTTAAGTTTTAGATAGTTTTTTTTCATTTTTGGGCCCATGGTCATCCCAAATTTTTGCCCTTTTGTTTTTTACGCAAAATATTTTTAATGGTTAATGATGTTTAAATTTCAAGTTTGTACAAATTACCCGCCTTGTAATTACGCGTTTTGATTATCATCCAATTTGATTTTCCCCGGCCCCTTTTACCGTTTTTGGGTTTTTTTGAAAGAAAAGGCACTGCTCTAAAAATACACCTAAGTGGGTCCAAGTTTCTAGTTCTAAATTTACCTTTTTCTCGTAGGCAAAAGAACTTCCCGGAAAAATGCCACCCCCCCACCCCCCCACCCCCCAACCCCCATGCAGCCCCCACCCCACCAGCCCCCAGCCACCCTTTAAGGGAAATTTTGACGATTTTGAGAGCCTTTTTTAACACAGAACGAGTTGGGTTTCGGGTTGTTTTTTTTTTGCTATGTCATGGCCACATCCAGGTCATATACGAGTTTCAAGTTTGTAACTCTTCGGGGGGCGTGGCAGATAGCTGAAAACCCCCCAACTCTGTAGGTGTATAAGGGCGGATTTCGGTGTCGCCTAAGCACGCGTCGTTTGTCTCCCGGGCGACCCCGCGCCCTAGATGAAGAAAGCGTAGGGGGAAACATTTTTTTGGGAGCCGGTCTTAGCAAAAACGGAATAATTGATCGACATGATAAAGGGGGGCATATTTGCTTTGGAATATTTGTAAAATTTAAAACATCGAAACTTCTTCAAATGGGCTGCATAACCCAGACAAGTAGTTGACAATGGAATGTGACCATTTTGTGGAATGAGCTAAAAAAATGATGAAAGGTTTTCACAACAAACCAGACATTGTTTTTTAAAAACAAAGCGACCAAAAATGTTTGACATCGATGTAGCTATTCCATCAGCCCCGCAACAAGTCCTAAAGGAAGAGAAAAACGCACAAGATATCGAGACCTTCAATAGAAATTTCAACAAATGGGGAAATGCCCGTTGTAAGATTGTTCCTTTATTATGGAGTTGGGGGACAATTAAGAAGTTTTGGAGAACCCCCAACATATTCTGGCAACCACGGGGTCTAGAGTTTTCAAAAGGCAGATTATTGGGAAACCCGCCCAATACTACGCAAATTTTTAGTGTAAAAAAAAATTGTTTTGTTTTTTCTTGTAGTTTGTTTTTTGTTATGCATTTTTATTTAATTTTATGTGTTGGGGGGTTTCCCCTTTAGAGATGGGGTTTCATTTTGGGTGAAAGTTTTTAAAACCCTTTATGAAATGTTCATATTGGTGAATAAAAAAATAAAAATAATAATAATAATAATAAAATAATAATAACAAAAATAAAAAAATAATAAAATAATAATAATAAAACACAATTAACTGGTGGGGACTTTTTCCCCGCGTCGTTTCGCTTTTCGTTTGAGTTTCAGCCCAACTGTTGGGCTATCCTCAGAAAACAAGAAAAAAAATTTAAAAACTTACAAAAATAAGCCAAGACAAGGTTTCCCCATAAAAAAACAAAATAACAACAACAAATAAACATTTACCATGATCGGGGCTCCCCCTTCTATAAAATTGCATTACTTTCAAAAGTCTTTTCAAAACCAGATCAACCTCACATTGAAAATTTTCTGGTGCGTATCGATCCTCCGTCGAATCCACTTTTTTGGGGGATCCCTTTTCCCGGGGACAGGAGGACGAGAAGGCCCTGCTTTTCGAAACCGGGAGAAGATCTCGGGGATAATGGTTTTTTTTTAGCGTTGGATTTGTCTTGAATCAGTTTTACTTGGGCGCCCACACCCGCTCATTTTAAACCCAAAATCACCATTAAAATTTTTGGGTTTTTTAGCTTTTCAATGGATCTCAACCCCAATTTTGGGCAGAAACCGAGGCTCTTTGCAAACTATTGGCCACTATCAAACAAAATTTTAGTCTTGGATTTTTAGCATTTTCACAAGCAGTTTAGATTGAAAGAACATAAAGCGCATTGTAGGCATCTCGAGAAGAACAGCGGCGGTTGCTAAAAAAAGCTTGTGAAAAGTAATAAACCAAGACATGAAATTGTTTGATAGTGCCACAATGTTTTCAAAAAACCCGGTACTGCCAAGATGGGTTAGAGAGTTTCCCTTGAAATAGCTAAAACACCCAAAAAAAATTTTTAAAGGTGATGTTGGGGTTTAAACTGAGCGGGGGGGCCGCCCCTAGTTAAAACTGATTCAAGACAACTCCCAAGGGCCGTTGTAAAAAAAGATTATCCCGAGATCTTCCCCCCCCGGTTTTTAATGAGGCCTTCTCGTCCTCCCTGTCCGGAAATGGGCAGCCCAAGAAAGTGGAGTTCGAGGAGTGACGGATACGCACCAAAATTTCAAATGTGAGGTTGATCTGGTTGTGAAAAAAACTTATTAAATGTAATGCAATTTTATAGAAGGCGGAGCCGATCAGGTAACTTTTATTTTTGTGTTTTTATTTTGTTTTTCTATGTGAAGCCTTTTTTGGCTTTTATTTTTTTAAGTTTTAAATTTTTTCTTTTTTTCTGAGGAAAGCCCACACGTTGGGCTGAACGTCAAAAGCAATAAAAACAGAATCGACGCGGCGAAATGTCCCGACCAGTTAATTGTGTTAATTATTTACCGGGCCGCGAAAGCCTTAAATTTGAAATAATAATAATAATAATAATAATAATAATAATAATAATAATAATAATAATAATAATAATAATAATAACTTTTGTACGGGGTTCATGAAAGCTTCCATTAGTATTTAAAAAAATAAGGTCTGCGAAATCGGATTTTGCATTTACCCGGAATTTAGGTTTTTCCATTTTTGGCATTTCCTCAAAAATGGCATATTTGACTGTCCATTATTAAGTACTAAATAGCATCGGAGGAAAAATTATTTCTACGCACATTGGAGTGACTTAAATAACGATGAGAAAACAACCAAAGTTTTAATCCAATATGGCTGATAATTCCTAATATCCACAACATCAAAGTGATGATGTAACAAAGAGTGTAAAAACAGCACGAAAACAGTATTCATATTGTGAATATTAGGAATTAGCAGCCATATTGGATTGAAACTTTGGTTGTTTTCTCATCGTTGTTTAAGTCACTTTAATGTGCGTAGAAAGAATTTTTCCTCCGATGCTATTTAGTGCTTAATAATCGACAGTCAACTATGGCATTTTTTGAGGAAATGCCAACAATGGAAAAACCTAAATTCCGGGTAAATGCAAAATCCGATTTCGCAGACCTGATTTTTTAAAATACTAATGGAAGCTTTCATGAACCCCGTTCAAAAGTTCTTTTGTATTTAAATCGATTTCTTACAGATTTACCGGGCATTGTTTGATGCTGGGAGTGAAAATTAGGAAATTAGCTGGTACTCAAATAAGCAACGTATAAATCACGATTTTGTGACGTAACCTTTGCCCCTACCAAAACTATAGAAGACACCTTTTTTGTAGGGAATTAAATGGGGAATATTTTTGCTCCCGCAACATTTTGTCTATCTCCAACCAATTTGGAGATATATTCGATAATAAACACCTTTTGGCCGCCATTTTCCAATATGGCGGCCGAAGCTCAAGTCCGATTGTAGGGGAGTTTTAGTATGTTGATTAGTATTATATAAGGAAGGTCTCTGCAAAAATTCAGCGACATCGCAATTATTTCCTCTAAAAATTCTTATTTGACAGGATCTTGTATAGGCGCTCCATGCTAAGAAAGGAGATGCGCGCGCTTTCGACGGGCCAATCAGCGATCGTTATTTTAAATTGGAGCCTGCTGAATGGCTACAATTCACCCGAAAAAACGCGCGCAACTCCTTTCTTAGCGTGGAGCGCCTATATTTATTTACTGTTCTATACAAAGTACAAACTAAACAATAATGTATTAATTTAATTATCTTTGTATGGTTAAATAAATAAATAAAATAAAAATATTAATCAGATTTGAATGAATGATTTAGCCTACTTGGCTAATGAAATAGACTGGAGTATGTCTAGCTACAGAAAAGCTCTTTTCAGATTTATTGATTGAATTTTTTAAAATGTTAATTGACTTATTTCCACTGCATTCTTGTTTTGTAGGTTCTTATTAGTCTTTAGAATATAATGATGGAAAATTTTACCATTGCTCGGTACATTCTCTGACCGGTAAATTTACCGACTCGCACTATTATTTTCACATATCCGTACCTCTTGTATCCGAATTAATCCTATCGGCTCCTAATTTTGCACATTCTCATCCTGGACTGTTCATTAGAAATTGCTATTTCAATCACCATTCTCATGAATCGTGGTCAAATCAAAAATATTTATTCTTTCTCGATGGCCTTTACATCGCGAATTCATACACATTAATTTCAAAAGTATTTTCCTCGAATATGGCAATCACTATGTTGTGTAACAATGTGTGGCTCGTAGGTTTTTTGTGTGGCTCGTTGGTCTTGTGGTTAGCGTATCTGCTTCCAATTCAGAAGGTCCAGGGTTCGATTCCCGCCATAGTCAGAAGTTTTTTAACTTCTGATTTGGACTTGAGTCGCATAAGTTCTTGTCTTAAGGAGTTTGTAAACGGTGACTTTGGAGCCGTCCTAGCAACGAAGCACATAATAAATTCCGAGTAGTTCTAAATCGGCCTTGTTGATTCTGGCGTTGATCCGCGGGTGTTCGCACTGTCCATACCACTGATTGCTATATTTCCTATTAAAAATATCGATCTTTGGTTGGTTATCGCTTACTATAGTCAATTGCGTCGGTCGGGGCCTACATAGTTGGCTTGGTCGCTTAGATTTATTGTCCCCCACTGAAAACCAGTTATATAACTGAGTGAGTAGACTCTAAATACAATTTTTGGATGAGCGAAGCGAAGACTTCAATTTGTCTTTGTGTTTTTTTGTTTGTTTTTTACTTACGTTACCCCAAGAAAAATAGCTCGGGTGTTTTGTTTTTGATAGTTTTTTTGTCTGTTTGTTTGCTCCCTACCGGGCAAACGGCATATGCGATCTTGATGAAAATTGGAGGGGACCTTCGAAATAGCTGTATTGTTTTTGGTTACAATCGAAGAAATATTTTTCATAAATATCGTACTTTTACGGTTTTTTCGATTTTTAGTGCGATATTTTCGTGATATTTTGCAAACGGCTACTCCGATATTGATGAAACTTTATAGGAACGTTTAAAATCACTGAAATCATAATATGTTATGATTTTAGAGACATTTGAAAAAATATTTCGTATAGAAATCGTACTTTTACGATTTTTTTCTCCGGTTTTTAATACGATATTTTCGTGATATTTGGGCCGATTTTGACCAAACGGGTGGGGCTACAACGTTCATATTTTACATTGACATTAAGATTATGGTGATGTAATGCCTCTTGAAAGAAAAAGTTGAAAAAGTTGGGCAAAATTTATAGAAATAAAGGTTTTAATATAAGCCTTTTACAGGTGTATAATGAACAAGTAGTATCAAGTAACTATAGAAAAAGTAAGGAGATTCCACATAAAAACGTAATCATTAGACAGAAATATTCCAAAAAAGCTCATCCATCAACGCGACTGGAAAAAGCGTTCGCGAAGCGGCCTACTTAGTAGGACACAGTACGGTAAAGGTTTGTTCTGTTGTCCCGGTGGCTCAATTGGTAGAGCTATGGCGTTAAGCGGAGGTTCAGGGTTCGAAAAAGTCGGGGCAAACTTTTGCGACAACTGCTAGGAATCAATAATTGGATGAGCGAAGTGAAGACTTCAATTTCAGTGACCCCCAAAAAATTTAGCTCGGGTGTTTTTTTTTCTTTTTTTTCTGTTTGTTTGCTCTCTACCAGGCAAACGGCATATCCGATCTTAATGAAAATTAGAGGGGACCTTTGAAATCTCTAAACTTAGAGGTGTATTGTTTTTGGGTACAATCGAAGAAATATTTCCAATGAATATCGTACTTTTACGAATTTTTTCGATTTTTTGTGCGATATTTTCGTGCCATTTGGGCCAATTCTGACCAAACGGGTGGGGCTACAACGTTCATATTATACATGGACATTAAGGTTATGGTGACGTAGTACCTTTTGTAAAAAAAAGTTGAAAAAGTTAGCCAGAATTTATAGAAATAAAGCTTTTAATACAAGTTTTTTGATTCTTTTGCGATATTTTTTAAGGTTACGGTGATGTAGTATCTTTTGAAAGAAAAAGTTGAAAAAGTTCGCCAGAATCCATAGAAATAAAGCTTTAAATAATTTTTTTTTCGGGAAATAATAACAATTGACAAGTAACAATAGAAACTTGTCAACAATCACCTACAATGCGTAGGCACAGGCAGCAAAACAAAGCACTTGCAAAAGTAAAGATATCCCACGCAGACAAAAAACTTAAAAAAGCTCATCCATCAACGCGACTAAAAAAAGCGTTGGCGAAGCTTCCTAGTTTATTTTATTTTATTGGATAAGTAGAGCCCCATGAAATTACCGGTATAAATGCAAAATATGGCCAAATTGGGTTTAGAGTTGATTTGTGGAACTTTTGTGTGTTTTGACCAGTTTTATTATTGCTAATTAATGCTAAAGTATAACATATTTGCTAATTTGTTCTAAAAATGTGGTATTTGGGCTAATTTTGTAAAACAATACCCTTTTTTGGTCAATTTGAGGCATTTTGGCAAATACTAAATTAAATACTAAATTCTATCAAAATAAGTCATTGGATGAGCGAAGCGAAGACTTCAATTTCACCGACCCCCCAAAAAATTTAGCTCCGTTGTTTTTTGTTTTTTTTTTGCTTGTTTTTTTGTTTTTTTTGTTTTTCCGTCTGTTTGTTCGCTCTCTACCGGGCAAACGGCATATGCGATCTTGATGAAAATTTGACACGACCTTCGTTTTCTCTGAACTTAGACTTGCCACGTTTTTGGGTACAATCGAAGAAATATTTCTCATGAATATCGTACTTTTACGATTTTTTTCGATTTTTTGTGCGATATTTTCGTGCCATTTGGGCCAATTCTGACCAAACGGGTGGGGCTACAACGTTCATATTATACATGGACATTAGGGTATGGTTATGTAGTACCTTTTGAAAGAAAAAGTGGAAAAATTTAGCCAGAATCCATAGAAATAAAGCTTTTAATACAAGTTTTTTACGGTAAATAATACCAATTGACAAGAAACAAAAGAAACTTGACAACATTCACCTTCAATGCGTAGGCAGCAAAACAAAGCACTTGCAAAAGTAAAGATATCCCACGCAAACTAAAACCTTTAAAAAGCTCATCCATCAACGCGGCGGGACTTAAGCGTTTTCCTAGTTTTATGACCATTTGTGAATAAATGCTAATATCCAGCTTAATAATCCAGCTTTTATTTCTTATATACAAGTTCTTAATTGGATGATCAAAGCGAAGACTTCAATTTCACCGACCCCCCAAAAAATTTAGCTCGGTTGTTTTTTTTTGTTTTTTTTTTGTTTTTCCGTCTGTTTGTTCGCTCTCTACCGGGCAAACGGCATATGCGATCTTGATGAAAATTTGACACAACCTTCCTTTTCTCTGAACTTAGACTTGCCACGTTTTTGGGTACAATCGAAGAAATATTTCTAATGAATATCGTACTTTTACGATTTTTTTCGATTTTTAGTGCGATATTTTCGTGACATTTGGACCGATTCTGACCAAACGGGTGGGGCTACAACGTTCATATTTCACATGCACATTAAGGTAACGGTGATGTATTGACCTTTGAAAGAAAAAGTTGAAAAAGTTAGCCAGAATCTATAGAAATAAAGGTTTTAATTTCAGTTTTTTGAGGTGTTAAATATTAAAACCTTTATTTCTATAGATTTTGGCTAACTTTTTCAACTTTTTCTTTCAAAAGTCAATACATCACTCTTACCTTAATGTCCATGTGAAATATGAACGTGGTAGCCCCACCCGTTTGGTCAGAATCCGCCCAAAGAGCACGAAAATATAGATAGATTTTAGACCTTTCTCACAGCCTTGTACGAAAACCTAACATGAGATTTTATACCTTACTCACAGCCTTGTTACAAACAATCAAAGATCCAACAGACCTAATGATTGCTTTGTATGGGCCGTGTTAATATGTTATTATTTTACATTTTAACATTTTATTATCAAAAAGCTCATCCATCAACGCGACTAAAAAAGCGTTTGCGAAGCTTCCTAGTCTAGTAGGGCATACTATTATTTTGCATTTACTCTACTTTAACTACCATAAACAATGTGTAAATCATTATCTAGGTGCCCGTTAGGGCGCCGCAGCCAAGCCGCGGTGCGCTACACACTCAAGCACCTTATACACCAAGCAGAGTTGGGGTGATTTCGAGGTGTTACCCAGCCGTCATGTAACGTGATGTGAACTTGAAAACTATTACAATCGAGGGGATTTAGGTACCTGACAACACATGCTAAATTTTATTGGGGTACGACCATTCCTTCTTGGTGAAAAAATGGCTTGAAACATGCTCAAAATCACTTTAAGGATGTTAGCTACTCCTACTACTGCTACTACTGCTACTTACATCTAATACGTTGGCCCGCGATTCTGACCAGACGGGTGGGACTACAATGTTCATATTTTACATTATTATTATTATTATTAATTTTTTTTTTTATTATTATTCATTATCTTATTTGCAACAGGCAATGTATGTAGCCCACTAGTGCAAATTTAATAGAGAAGGAGGAGGGGAAACCCGGTACCGGCACATAGCCTACTCCTACCGAAAAGTACAAGGGGACCAACGGCTTTACGTCCCATCCGAAAGGACGGTGTAAACTTTTACAGTCATATAGTTCCTCCACTAACCCGGACTGCCGAGCAGACGCGCCAAGGAGAACGAAGCTGTCACACAAGCTTACGAACCCTAGTCTGCTCTAGCCAGCGATATACTGGTGTTCAGGCAAGCGGCGACCCACTCAACCCCTGACCACCGCCCGATGTGCTTAACTTCAGTGTTCGAGTGGAACTGGTTTAAACGACCGCGGCTAAATCGCTGTTATAGTATTATAGTCTCTTTTGAAAAAAAAAGTTGAAAAGTTTGTTGGAAGGCTTCCAAATAAAGGTTTTAAAATAAGCCTTATACAATCAACAAGTAACCATAGTTACTTGACACTTGTTGACGGTATAAGCAGAGTACGGCGGGAAAGTGCGATACGTAAACAAATGGCGGACATTTTAAATTTTGCTTCTATGTGTGAAATGAGAAAAGTTGTCATTATACTCTCATAAAACAAATCATAAACCGTCCCTGACCTAGGCCCAGATGTAGAAAATTATTTATAATACAACAGTGTAGGTCTAAAGTTCCATTAGGCTATAGGACTAGATAAAATTATTACTTACATTACATGTTTGGCAAGCCTAGCCAACCCTAGGCCAGCACAACATCGTTCTGTCACACAATACACACAAACACAATGTCGAAGCAAGGTGTCAAAATAATATGCGCTTGCTCATCTGTTTGTTTACATAATTGCAACAATCAAATCATTTCACGCAACTCGTCTTTCGATTGGCCCGCTTTTATGAAGGCACTGCCATCTAGAATAAATATAGAACTTTTTCGAGCTCTTTGCTATACGCATATCTTTTTAAAGTGTCAAACGAAAACGACTTCGTTTTCAAATTGCGTTTTCAACAGTCATCTCCCACGAACTCAAGAATTGGGGTCCAGTCCTTATACCGTCGTTATACCATGGTTATACCACCTATACCCAGGATGTACATGAATCCGGGTCTAGATATTTTACATCCTATATTGTTATTGCTAATACCATAGAA
Organism: Sweltsa coloradensis; assembly: GCA_024449915.1. Taxonomy (NCBI): domain Eukaryota; kingdom Metazoa; phylum Arthropoda; class Insecta; order Plecoptera; family Chloroperlidae; genus Sweltsa; species Sweltsa coloradensis. Next base: position 26,191 of record JAMZAV010002119.1, read on the forward strand.
ATTAAATCAACTTTGATAAAATTATTATATTTTAACATATAATTTTGTAATGGAACTTGAAAAAGTAATGAGATCACACACATAACAAAAACTTGTAGAAATACAGCCAAACCTTACACACTCAAAAGAAATGAGATCTGAAAAAAGGGCCAAGCTCATCTACCCTTCCACATTTGCGCATTCTTAATTCATAAACGTACAGTGTCCCATAACAGCATCCTCGAAAAGCTTGGCAAAATAAAATTTGCATGTTATTACGTTTTAATTAATTAGAAAAAAGAACTTGGATGAACTATTTCGTTTAAATTAATAATCGCAAATTCTATTTTGCCAAGCTTTTCGAGGATGCTGTTATGGGACACTGTACGTTTATGAATTAAGAATGCGCAAATGTGGAAGGGTAGATGAGCTTGGCCCTTTTTTTAGATCTCATTTCTTTTGAGTGTGTAAGGTTTGGCTGTATTTCTACAAGTTTTTGTTATGTGTGTGTTAATCAATCATCATATATATCAATATCAATATCCATCAATGACATAATATAAGCTTATGTACGTCATTGATATCCATATCAATATCAATTGCTTTATATCCAACTATTCTTTCATCTAACACTGTGAATATCATTAAATCACTTTTATTTTTTTGGATGAGCGAAGCAAAGACTTCAATTTCACTGACCCACAAAAAAATTTAGCTCAGGCGTTTTTTTTTCTTCTGTTTGTTCGCTCTCTTCCGGGCAAACGGCATATGCGATCTTGATGAAAATTATAGGGGACCTTCGAAATCTCTGAACTTAGACTTGCTACGTTTTTGGGTACAATCGAACAAATTTTTCTCATGAATATCGTACTTTTACGATTTTTTTCGATTTTTAATGCGATATTTCGGTGATATTTGGCTCGCGACCGGGCAAACGGCTACTCCGATCTTGATGAAACTTTATGGGAACGTTTGAAATCATTAAAATTAGATATGTTATGATTTTAGGGACATTTGAAGAAATATTTCTCATAGAAATCGTACTTTTACGATTTTTTCCCGATTTTTTCGTGATGTTTGGGCCAATTATGACCAAACGGGTGGGGCTACAACGTTCATATTTTACATGGACATTAAGGTAATGGTGATGTATTGCTTTTTGAAAGAAAAAGTTGAAAAAGTTTGCCAGAATCCATAGAATAAAGGTTTTAATATCAGTTTTTTTTAGGTTTGTACAATAGAAAGTTGACAACAATCACCTACAATGCATTCAAAAAGCACTTGCAAAGGAAAAGTGGTCCTACGCAAACTAAAAACTTACAAAAAAGCTCATCCATCAACGCGGCGGGACTTAAGCGTTTTCCTAGTTAATTATAGACTATATATTCACTTTCTCTGCTAAGAGTTATACTTTTACACTGTTCTACACTAAGTGAATAAATCTTATCTTATTTGGGGAAATTCATGCTACAGAAAAAATAGTGATGCTAATTGCACGGGGTCCTAACGATAAGTAATAATTGTACTCTATCTGTTTTTTTCCAGCACAATTGGCAACGTACGAAGCGTCTCCTCAGCAATGTCTAGACCTGATGTGTGTTCAATGCGGCAAGACGCTAAGCTCTCGCGCAAGTCTCAGGAGGCACATTGACGACAAACACAGCGCCCCTGGTGGAGAGTTCAGGTGTAGCCACTGTGAGAAAACTTACAGCACGCAGAACAGCCTTAACAAACATCGCTATACCTATCATAAGACAGACCGGAATACATTTTCCTGGTATGCCAGTTAGCCCGTTCGATTGTGGTGATAATATTATGTGATATAGTTGTGCTGACATCATCAGCAGGTCAACTGTAGCCAATCAGCCAATTTAAAATACTGATAACTGACTGGCTACAATACATGGGTTGATGTAGCGAGCATCGGCTAACTTGTATCGGAACAACTATAGCCTACACAATTTACAGAAAATAATGCTAGCACATTCTGGAACTTTGTAATTAAAATTTTGCATCAAACATGCCCCTACATTAGTTTATGTTTAGGCCTATATATTGATTGACATTCATGTATGTTTTATTTATTTATGGTGTTCATTTAATCTCAATCCAAATAGACTTTTTTTAATTTTTGGTTTTCAGTAATTTTATTTGCATCGTTATTTTATTATATGTGTACATTATCCCAAAAGTTAATGTTATTCTTTTGTGAATTATTCAAAACCTCTCCACTTACAACTGAGTAATTTTACACTGGTAATTACAAATTCATTACATATTGTATCAACTAAATGAAACCTCTTCAAGCTCCTTAACACGTACTTCCTCGAAACAATCCAACACTTCCGGCACTCACAACTTCTTACGACCTAGCTTGTTCCATTCTCTTATGGTTCTGTTTAAGAAACTCCACCAACCTACATCAGCTGTCACCAAACCTCCTTCGAAGTTAGTTTGGTAAAATGATCATATTATGGTCTATACTACTTCCTTTGTAGCAACCACCTTCAATTTTACTACATACTGCCCTCCAGCCTGGCAATCTTTTCACAACCTGTACATAATACATAAGCGACCCCTGTTTCACCTTATCTCGAGTGATTCCCATTCAAGGTCCTGTTTCATTCCAGTCACCATCACCATCATATAATTATTTTATTTCTCCGTTTTATCAGTTTTATCCTCCAAACTTTTTTCTCTGTATTTTTTCCAATCCCAGTATATCTTGTTTCTTATGCAGATCCCACATTGAACCACCGTTACAAATACAAATTCGACTTCACTGTTATTAACACTAGGAAGCTTCGAAAACGTTTTTTTATCGCGTTGATGGATGAGCTTTTTAATTATAAAATGTTAGTATTAATTTAAAATAATAAAAACATATTAACACGGCCCATACAAAGCAATCATTAGGTCAGTTGGATCTTTGATTGTTTGTAACAAGGCTGTGAGTAAGGTATAAAATCTCCTGTGAAGTTTTCATACAAGGCTGTGAGAAAGGTCTCAAATCTATCTATATTTTCGTGCTATTTGGGCGGATTCTGACCAAACGGGTGGGGCTACAACGTTCATATTTCACATGGACATTAAGGTAAGGGTGATGTATTGACTTTTGAAAGAAAAAGTTGAAAAAGTTAGCCAGAATCTATAGAAATAAATGTTTTAATATTTAACACCTCAAAAAACTGAAATTAAAACCTTTATTTCTATAGATTCTGGCTAACTTTTTCTACTTTTTCTTTCAAAAGTCAATACATCACCGTAACCTTAATGTGCATGTGAAATATGAACGTTGTAGCCCCACCCGTTTGGTCAGAATCGGTCCAAATGTCACGAAAATATCGCACTAAAAATAGAAAAAAATCGTAAAAGTACGATATTCATGAGAAATATTTCTTCGGTTGTACCCAAAAAACGTGGCAAGTCTAAGTTCAGAGAAAACGAAGGTCGTGTCAAATTTTCATCAAGATCGCATATGCCGTTTGCCCGGTAGAGAGTGAACAAACAGACGAAAAAAAAAAAACAAAAACAAAAACAAAAAAAAAACAACGGAGCTAAATTTTTTGGGGGGTCGGTTAAATTGAAGTCTTCGCTTCTCTCATCCAATAATATTTATTCAAAATGTGATATTTCGACTTCTTTACAGAAGTATTTATCAAACAAATTAACAATAAAACCACAACAGACAAAACAAAACATTTAACAAGAAAATATTTATATGGCTGTGTAATTAATAATTAGTACCAAGTTATTAACAAAAAAGTTTTTTTATGAATAAAAATAAAATATCAAATAAACAGAACATTAAATTGACATGTTGGATAGTTGGTGTATGAATGAAATAAAACTATTGATCTAGTGATGAAATTGATGGACAGAAAATCTTCCAAATGGCTGGATAATTAACACTTCCTAGGCACACTGATTGTATTGGCCACACATGAAATCAAACCAGCTACCTTAATTTTCCGTGTTGTGGCATCAGACTCATGTGCCAGGATTGAAGTGTTTTCCCAACTAATATGATATTGATTTTCGTACACATGTTCTGCGATTTTTTAAGTATCAATCTTAATTGTTTCACATTGTGCTTATATTCTTTTATTCTTACCATCAAAGGTCTCTTGGTTTCACCAATGTATCTTGCATCACATTCACAAGGTATAGAATAAATAACACCCTTCGATGACTGAACGTCATCCCTAGGTTTAGTCTTGGTGAGTATGCTGCGCAACGTATTAGACGAACTAAAAACAACTCTTATGCCATACGGAGCTAAAAGGCGTTTGATCTTTTCTGAAAGATTCTGATAGTATCCAATGCAGACCGTTTTATAAATCCTAGGTTTAACTACCTCAATATCTTTGTTCATGTCAGGTTTGATAATATCTTGTGGATAGTCTTTTTTTAACCAGTCATTTGAGTATCCGTTATTCTTTATTGCACCAAATATTTTTTCCAGTTCAATTTTAGGCTTGTGGGAGTTGAACAGATTAGTTATGCACGAGAAACCAAACATGTAACCATACCTTCTTTTACATGTGAAGGACGATTTTAATTAGCATTTAAATATTGATCGGTGTGTGTTTACACAGATGTAGAAAACAAATCTAAATTTCTTGATAAATACATCTAAAAAAGGTAGACCGCCATCCTTCTCCTCTTCAAACGTGAACTTCATCTTAGGATGGTAGGAATTAAGATCTGACAATAACACTTATCTACCTTGTCTTGGTCTTCACAATGAATACAGATTATGTCATCTACATATCTCGACCACAAATCTGGTTTAAGCGATGACTGTGCAAGAAGAAGAACTTCTGTTTCAAGAGAATCCATGTATATATCAGCAAGTAAAGGTGACAAACAACTGCCCATAGCTAAACCATCTAGTTGATGATAAACGACTTTATCAAATTCAAAGTTCAAGACTTGAGAATTAAATGCAAAAGCTCCATTATTGCATCTACAGATAGAGAAGTTCTAGACTATAGTAAATAATCATTAAATAATTTGTTTTTTTCAATTACAAATTACAAAAGCACTGTGTACTTATGCCTAGTTAGACCTAAACTGTCCTATGGTTGTCCTGCATGGCATCCAACCTCGAAGGCCAATGCTTACAAATTAGAATCTCTACAGAATAGAGCGACAAAATTCATCGCCAAAAGAAAAGACTTAGGCAACAACGAACAAAGATTTTTGATATACTTACTCTTAAAAATCACCTAAAGGAGTTGGGAACCGTTTAACGGACTAGTCGACCTGGATCCATTGACCAGAATACAGCTTGGTTATCGCTCATGCAGATACGGTAGAGCTGTTACTCTGATACCTCCCTTTGCAAGAACAACTCAGTATCAGCAAGGTCTTTTCTGTCGATCTGAGTGTTAGTGATTGGAATGTCTTATGAGGTCCGCACAGAAAATGATTTTCACAAATTTCGGAGAGACCTTAGAATAACTTCATCAAGAAGAAGAAGAAGAAGAAGAAGAAGAAGAAGAAGAAGAAGAAGATCATACCAGTTAAAATGAATACCACTCACTCACACGTACACATACACTCATATTCACATTCACATTCAAATTCACACTCACTCTTGCTATCATTTTTTTATTACTTTATGTGTGTTATCTAGATGAGAATGTTTTGTGATTTTTTTCGTGTTTCTAATATTGAGATTATTGAGTATATCTAGGGCGACGGTTGTTCGCCCGCAGCCAAGCGCACGCGACTGCTAGAAGGCGATGACTAACTCGACCCTGTTTACTCCTACCCGAGTTGGGGGGTTTTCAGCTATATGCACACGCCGCCCCGAAATATTTACAATCTTGAAACTCGGTATATGACCTGATATGTGGTCCATGACCGACAAAAAAAAATCAGACCGATCCGATAACCCGTTTTGTGTTAAAAAAGTGCCTCAAAATGGTCGAAAAAATTCCGGCTGGCTGGATGGCTAGCTGGGTGGCTAGCTGGATGTGGATTCTGACGGAGAGGAATAAGAGCCTACAGAGAAAACGGTACATCTTAGAACTATGAAACTTGGACCACACTTAGATGTACCTCAGACTCATTGCACTTTTTCTTTCAAAACCACAACCAAAACCATTTAAACCATTTAAATTCAAACCCATTAATAAATATCTAACACATGGGCTCCAAGCGCGAAATTTGGCATGGGGGTAGATAAAAATATCAGAATTAATAATCCTCCGAGAGGCAAGCGATATTCCACCCCCAACACCCCCTAAATCATCCCCTAAAATTGGAATAATTCATAGCTCTAATATAAAATTGAATTTTTATTCAAATTAGTTATTAAAATAACGTTTTAATGTGTTTTAACCCAATCGGCCAATTCTCATTTCCTAAACCACATTTTTCAACCCCCATCCCTTATAGTTCATACTATTTTCACATTGATTTCCAGCATTCACCATGAAGGCACCTAATGAGTTATCAGCAAGAAATTTGGCATGATGGTGACCGATGTCCTAGCTCCAGAAATACTGCCTGTCACCATGCCTGAGTTAAACTCAATCCAGTTACAGGACACTTTGCCAAAACTCCAATCTGATGAGCATGAACAACTACAACTCCTACACCACAGTCCTGTAAGCCAAAACACGGGAAATACAACGGTGGTCGTACACATTATCACGGACTCGCAGTATATACTAGTAATAATATGCACCCACGGTTCGTGATAATCATCTATTCTTTTATTAAGCCAAAACTAATTACTCATTCTCTTCTTCAGACTTCAAAACACAACACCCTAATCTTAAAACATCAACTAACTCAACAATACTATTTTCTAAACAAGGTACTTTGTTGGCCAGAATGTATCCAACATTGTACAGGCGGTGTCATTCCCCCCCTACAAACTTAAGTTCTTGGTGATCTAAGAGATTACTGATAACTTGAAAACAAACTAATTATTCCTATGTAGTCCTCTCGTCTCTGTCGGTCTGCTGCTCCTTGTGGCGGGGGATCGACGATTGTGTCTTCGTCCATAGCTGAACTCACACATCCTGCTCTGGCCCTTCCTGGATCTGCATTTCTAGCGGAATTTCTTCCTCGTTCACACGAGACGCGTCGTCAGCAGTAATGAATCGAGCTAGGATCACGCTGGTGTATCTTCTGTATCTGTGTGGGGTGATACTTCGTGTAACCCCCTCTGGAACATTGCGATCAAATGTGTCCATACCATTGCCGATTTTGTCCATGATGTGAGATGGTCCAATCATTTAGGTTCAAAACCTGCATGTATTCCTTCTTCTGCATTTGGTTATAATCGCCCTGCTAATACTTCACTTAACAAATCTGTATCTCTACTTAAACACGTTGAAATTACTTCATCTCTTTTGAAAACACCATCCTCATCAGATCGTTCACAATCATCTCCCCCTGATAAGTCTGTATCTCTACTATCACAGCTGATACTGGCTTCATCTTTTGAAATAACATCTTCTTCAACAGATAGTTCACAATCATATTCACCCGTCAAGTCTGTATCTCTTCTAATCTCTGTTTGTATTGCGTTCATCTGTTTGAAATTCCTCATCTTTAGTACCGGTAGAAAGTCCACAATCATCTTCGTCTATCAAGTCTGTATCTCTTCTTATCTCTACTTCTTCTGTCTCTATTGACAGCCGTAAGTTGTCAGCAAAGTCAGCGTCCACACAGTTCATAAGTTCCTTCTCTTCTGCAGGAAGTTTTTTCCAACTCGTTTCTCTGCTGGTTTTTTTTTCTCTTCTCGGTTTCTCTTCTCTTCGTGGCGAGCATTGAGCAAGATCATTGTATCTAGGCTTGCTTTTCCCTATTTTTCCCCCACAGTTTCGCTTCTATCTTTTAATTCACTATCTTTTTCGTAGTTTTTCTTTCTACATAACTGGGTTTTAATTTCTCCCGGTATAAACTATCCCAGTGTCCGATGTCACTTGTTTTTTTTTAATCTACTCGTTGGGGAGGTGTCTACAAAGGGCCTCCCCCCATTCCGTTTCCCTGACGAGCAGCTCTTATTTCTTGAGTGCGGATGGTAGGGTTTATCGCAATCGGAGGAGTGTGACCCAATCCCTTTGGCAATTGTAACATTCAACGTCTCTGTGGATGTTGTTGGAGACTGTTGCATCGTTGTCTCCAGTGATGCTGTTGATCGTCGGTTGCCGTAGTACGTCCACTGCTTGAGGTGCATTTTGTGATGGCCTGCTTTCTCTGGGGACGGTGATCCTTCGGGACTGTCCTCAGATTCGAGATCACGCTCTATTTGAATAGCTCGAGTCGTGAGCTCTTCGATTGATTGAGGAAGCGGTGCTCGTAGAAATGGGCGTATGCGACTGTCAAGTAGCTCAATAGTTGTCCTTATTGAGCAGAAGCCGGACGGTCCTTTGTTTTAGGCGTTGATGCAGCAGTACCTTTTGTTGAATAAAAAGTTTTTTTATTTGTATTTCCTTTCTTCTGTTTCTCTCCATGTAAAGCTGCGTACAGGGGTTCCAAGCGAAGGGTTGTTGAACGTATATCCATGCTGGATCTAAACACCTTACATGTAGGTCTAGAATATTGGCGGCCTTGCCACCAACGTTGAGCATCTCCTCGGAGATGACTAGTAGCGATAGCCACCCAGCACGTGTCCAAAATATCTGCATGTAGAAAATGTCTTCACAGTCCGCAGAAAATCCTCTGGGTCCTCAAATCCCAGGCCACTAAAAGTGGGAATTGACCATGCAATAAGATCTTTAAGCGGAATACTATCTCTAGGGGACCTAGGGCTACAAACATGGGTAAGCCTATTTGGGGCTGGTGTAGTCTCCAAGGCTAATGTGGCTCGAGTTTGCGAGTTGCGACCTACCCTCTAATTTTCAATTTTTTCTCTTGCATTTTTAGCAAGACCTTAAGGATGATATCTTGTTGTTCCAAATTTGTGGGATGGATTGGGGTTTCCAGCCCCAAACACATCCTTCTCCATTGCAACTTCTCACAATGATCTAGTTTTGGTTCTATTCTTACCTCGTGGGCCGGGTTCGACTCGTCGCACGTGCGTAGGCCTAGTCCAAAGGTATAATAGTAGGCCTATCTATGCCTAGTCACTGCAGTGAACTGTTTCTTCACAACTCGGATCTAGTCTAGGCGAGGTCTAGCTTACCTCCAGGGCTGGGTTCGTGCTTATCTGTTGGGCGCCAGTTATCACGGGCTCGCAGTATATACTAGTAAAAATATGCACCCACGGTTCGTGATAATCATCTTTCTTTATTAAACCAAAACTAATAACTCATTCTCTTCTACGACTTCAAAAAACAACTCCCTAAAAACATCAACAATCTCAACAATACTATTTTCTAAACAAGGTACTTTGTTGGCCAGATGTATCCAACATTGTACAGCGGTGTCAAGATGTTAGCTGTGGAGGACATTTCTTTCATTCCTGCTTTCCGATACGACATCCCCGGGGAGCTTCATTGGCGGTGGGGTCGAATGTCATCGTACCATAATGTCAGAGTTTGATTCTACGCCTGAAGTGGTCACATCACTTACAAAAGACTTCAAGTTTACCGAGACTTCGAGCTTCATCGCTGGCCCTACTGATGTCACATCATGTATCAATTCCATTAACGCCCCTTTAAAACCTCTACTCTTCAGCCGAGGCTGCTATGGCTCTTGAAACCAGTATCGCCAATCTCTAGCAGAACTAGACAAACCAGAAAAACCATGATAAGCCAAGATAAGACACAAGGCAAAATAAATTCCCAGGTCACTGTACTGTCACATACATTGGAGGAGAAGCCAGCACAGGTGTTATCATCTGTGATGGCTCACACCTCTACTTATGAGCAAGATGCAGTTCTGCCGTGTACATTGGAGGAGAAGCCACTACAGGTGTCATCATCATCTGGGACGCCCCACACCTCTCCTTGGGGGGATGCTATACCAGGTCCTAGATGTCAATCCCAAAGTAATGGTATAGGTCTACCCAAGTTTCCAATTATAATTATCAACAATTGCGGGAATTAATAATAAGTGAGGGTCTTGGTCAGAAACTTCGAATTCAAAAACCTTGGTCCCCCAGAGAGTTAGTTGAAATTCTTACAGATCATTATCGGAAGAAACAAAACAGGCATCACATCAATGTTAGATCTCCTCCTCTTCATTTAAAGTCATCTAAATACATAAGTAAAAAATCCAAATCAAAGCCTAGTTGACTAGTTGACTCACCAAGACACCCTAGGCCTACACTTCCTAATTCAAACAATGCCACACATTCCAGACCCCACAATAGCTCATGCCTTGATGTTGCAGCGTCAATCTTTCTCTAAACATACGGTCCGTCCGGAACAAAATCGAGGAGCTTGAAGAATTTTTATCCGTCACTTCTCCTGATTTAGTTTGTCTCTCGGAAACCTGGCTCAAGCCGGAGGAATTATGGAGCTTCAGTATTGAGGGTTACTCTAATGTCAGTGTTTTCTGTAGATCATTAAGCCTAGGAGGGGGTGTAGCAATCTTAGCAAAACAACATCTTAAGGTCCAACCCATCCACGAGATTAGTGCAATATGCTCTGAGAAGGAATTTGAATGCTCTGGTTTGCTGTTGGCAACTTCCTAAATTTCAGTTGGTAACATTTCACTTTATCGGTCCCCCTCAAAGCAGTATTGCTACATTTTTTTAACAAACTTGAAGAAATGTTAATTGCAGTAACTAGAAACATCCTAAAGCATCCTTAGCCATATGTGGTGACTTTAATATTGGACTTTCCCTCTCAGCCTGTAATTCTAGAGGACTCCTGATTGATCTTCTTGAGTCTTATAACACAAAGGCTTCCATCACAACTCCCACTCGTATTCAAGGCACAAGTCAAACCGGGATCGCAACATTTTTACTTCTCTAGATCCTCTACATTCTCTACTCATGTCTTAAACCCCCACTGTCCGATCACTGTGCAATCAGTCTTAAGTTTGTGAGTAAGAATTAAAACATACAAGCCATTCATTTGCTCTAAAACGTAATTCAGTGATGTAAACATAACTAAATTCCTAAATCTATTGCATGCAGAAGAATGGCTTGACCTCATTCCAATACATATACAACACAAATTAACAAATAAGCTATTTACAAAGTTTAAATCAACTTTTCTATCTCACTTTGACTCGGCATTCCCTTTAACTCGACAAAAATTATCACACCCAAGACTAACCTTGGTGCACACGAGAATTAAAAAATAAAGGTCAGCATCTTCGATGGATACACCAGAGGTGTAACAAAGCCCCTAACGATGCGGGATTTTGCATACCTATTATAACATCTTGAAAAGAGGACATGCGAAAGAGCTTAGAAATGCCAAACGTCTTTACAATGACGCCACTGTAGACAAAGCTCAAAATAAATCCAAACTGCTTGGAGCATATACAAATCAAACTAAGGCTAAGCCTCTTCGGGACAACCTTGCCCTAAATATTACGGATCCTTAACATCTAATGCATCATTAGTTGCAAACTATCTAAATAATTTTTTTATTGAAGCCGGATTATGAGCCGTCCTCACATAACCTCACAACTCCCCACTATCAACTTCTTATAGGCCTCCTCAAATGCAACAATCAATATTCTTCATCCCAAATACTCCCAATGAGATTGCAGGCATCATAAAAATCTTGGAAACAAAAGATCAGCTGGGATGACGGTGTCCCCCCCTTACATTATAACCAAATGTTATCGCTTAATTGCACACCCTCTCTCACTCATCATCAAAACATCCTTCACATCTGGTATCTTTCCCCAAAAGCTAAAACAAACAGAGTGATCCCTCTCTATAAACAGAAGGGAAGAAAGTGACCCAATAGCTACGACCAATCTCATTAATTTCTACGTTTGCAAAAATTTTTGAAAGAACATTTCACAACAGATTAATGTCATTTATTGATAAGCACAAGATTCTCCCCGCCCAACAACATGGCTATCAAAAAAGGGAAAACCACTATCACTGCAAAGTTCGAATTTCTTTCAAATGTTTATTCTGCCCTAGATCGCGGTACTCTGCGATAGGCGTGTTTTACGACTTAAGCAAAGCTTTTTGACACCATTGATCATAATATTCTACTCGGTAGACTCCACTCAGTTGGCATTAGAGGCATAGCTTATGATGGGTAAAATCCATCTGTCTAACAGAGTAAAAATAGTAGAAGTTAAGAGTATTCACGAGACAGCCTTTGGGTAAGCCGTGCAGATACTTCGCCGGAAGGTGTTTTTTCGTATTGTTTTCAAAGATAGACCATTGAAAAAAATTCAAAAACCTACACATTTGATTGATCTAGAGAACTACTGTTTAAAAAATGTTGATAAGAGTTATGTGACCATGAAAAAAATAAAACTGAATAAATTTTGAAAGCTTATGGCGGACTATTGAAAAATGGCACAACGATTTTAAACAGTAAATTCTCTCGATCATGGCATCCTTAACGATCTTGCAAGAAGAAAATACATTTTTTATCAAAAATCGGAAATTTAAACCCTTTTCCCGGGAAAACACAAAAATTTGATCCGACAGTGATTACTACTAGCGCTTTGCTGATGTAGTGCGTACAGAAACTGAACTGCTTGGGAGAGCTTGGAGGGAAGCAGGCGCGGAGGGAGCCAGCCGACCACGGGGGGTATTTTGATGGTTATCCTTTGCTCAGAGAAGGGTTCCAACTGAACAATGCTTCAGAGTGCTTGGTAGCAAAGTGAACCCCATTGTGCAAAAGACAAATACCATCTCTAAACTAAAAGTGTAGTTGATAAGCCTGATCTCGATTATAATAAATTCATTGTCTTATTTACATTTTTCTAAGCATTTTCGTTTTTTTGGCGAAGTGTTTAGCTTAGTTTTATAGGAAATATCCGACTAAATCATATCAAATGATTATGTTATTTGTTTTGCAATTCCGCTTAGAATTGAGCTACAACTTCGATTTAAAAAGATTTTAGGTCTTGTTTTGACTTCATGAATTGAATGAACTATCATATAATCACTAAATTTAAAAAAATGAGACGATTAACTATCACTTATACAGAGACCCCACACCTGTCATCCCATTCATCTTGGATTTAAAATTGTAAACCTGGGTAAATTGTCGTAAAATACCTCTATTATATTCGTCACGCGCCTCTCCATCCTTTCAACTTCAAGACGAATTCTTTTTGAAAGGGTTGGGTTTTTGGTGTTGTAAAAGGTTTGCAGAGTGTATAAATTAATGTATTGTGTAAAACTCAATCACTCGCCAGTAATGTAACTAATATTATTCAATCATATCATTTAATTGATGAGTCGAGTAAAAATTATACTACACACACTGTCTAGCCTGCTTTTTTCCGGTTATCTGAGTTTTTGAAAGGCGATTTTTGCATCAGTTTCATCCAAAAAATGTTCAAAATCAACAGCGACCAATGTTGTTTACAACAATAATTCAATCAGTTCTTATTTCAGGTTAGTAAAGAAGTTATTCATCCAGAGTACATAGATGCACTAGCTCCCCCTCCCCATCACATGAAAAATTAAACAGAATAAATTTGTTATTATTAATTATTATTAATTGTTTTTATTAGTATTAATATTATTTATTGGCTGCACATTGAACAAACTCTGTAAAAACCAGAGCTAATCATATTATATGGGCATGTGTCAAGTACGCCCTGCTTCCATGTATGATGACTATTTCGTAGATTCCTTTCTGTTGTTTACGGTCATGGCCGATTTCTCGTCGTATTACCGCCGTATTACCGCCGTGATAATGTATAATGTTTACTTTTCAATGTGTACTGTGCCACACCGCCGTGACAACTTATTATTGTTTACAATTCGATGTGTACTGTGCCACACCACCGTGATAATTTACTAGGAAAAAGCTAAAGTCCCGCCGCGTTGATGGATAAGCGTAATTGGTGCATTGAGCTACCATGTGTTATATGGATTTTCTGTTGTTATATGACAAAAAGCATCACTTAGCTGAAGATTTTTTTAAAATTAATCTAAATTTAATGAAAAATAAACTTTAATCTTTAATTTTTTTAATTAATCGTAATTTAAAAAATGAAAAAAAATCGTATAATTTTTGATTTTCATAAGAAATAGTTATTCGATTGTGCTCAAATTTCACAAGAATATATTAATTCATAAAATTAAGGTTCTGTGAAAAATTATCAAAATCGGATAAAGCATGTAGGTGTTAAAAGTCAAAGAATTGTTTAAAAAAGAAAAAACACGTAAATTTCGATTTTTATAAGAAATAATTTTTCGATGCGCTCAAATTTTACCAAGAATATCTAATTCATAAAATTATGGTTCTGTGAAAAAATCATCAAAATCGGATAAAGCATGTAGGTGTTATAAGTCGAAGAAATTTTTAAAAAATCGAAAAAAATCGTAAAATTGCGATTTTGATGAGAAATAATTTTCCGATTGTGCTCAAAAACGTGGCAGTTCTAAGTTCAGAGATTTCGAAGACCTCCATAAAATTTCATCACAATCGGAGTATCGGTTTAGCCGGAATCGTGTTAACAAACAGACAAAAATACAGAAAAAAAAAAAAAAAAAACATTCCGGATTTTTTTCTCCAGTGTAGTGAAATGGAATCTTCGCTCCGCTCGCTACGCTCATCCAATAATTGATTATTTTCTTATGTGTGCTGTGCCACACCGCCGTGAAACTTATTATTGTTTACTTTCTAATGTGTACTGTGCCACACCGCCTTGATAATTTATAATTGTTTATTTTCTTATGTGTGCTGTGCCACACCGCCGTGATAATGGTATTATTGTTTACTTTCTAATGTGTACTGTGCCACACCGCCGTGATAATTTATAATGATTCACAATTTAATTCAAACTTCATGACCTAGCATAAATAAACTAGGTTTACTCATTTAAAATTTCCGTTAGTTTGTCTATCCGTTGTCAAAATCACCAAAAGTTTTAGTAGCATTTTTCCATGCTAATCTGGCCTTTGCTGTGCAGTATTTAAATCCTGTGATCTTTTATGCTTTTATTTCGAGAAAATATGTTTTTATCAAAAAACAACAAATATCATGTTGCTATCTAAAATAAACATCTTGTGACGAATAATACGGTCGCCCAAGACTGATTTTCTTTACCCATAAATTTAGTCAACAAAATTATAACAATTTTACAGCATGTCACTGAAAAGATGCGATATAATCGTTGGTGACTAGCATATAATGAAGGTCTGTGAGCTGGGCCGACCGATAGCAGGTTATTGAATACCAGAGGCACAGATAACAGAGTACACTCACGTAGTGTACTCTATTATCTGTGCCAGAGGCTTTGTCCGCATTTCTGTGAAAGGCTGTTGGCAAGGGTTGTGGGGTGAGGCCAGACACAGCCCAACCCAACTGACGGTCGAAATGGAATCTGCTTTACCTGCACCCGACCAATTCTCTTTCTTTTCCCAGGTCTGAAATACTCTTAAGGATATTGTCAACAACACTCATGCCAATGTCAAGTCCCTTCCACGATACCTTCTTAGCGGTGTCCCGCAGGGCACTATTCTGGGTCCAGCGTTTTTTCTTCTCTATGTAAGTGGCATGCCGGTAATCTTTGATTTCGGCTCGTTAACACAGTATGTGGACGATTCCAGCCAACTCTTTACAGCACCTTCCCCCTTAGTTAACAATCTTATCATAATGGCCAACAAGGAGGTAGATAACATGTCCAACTACTGTACTACAAATCTTTTAGCTCTTCAAACCTCCAAATCATTTGTCTTAAACTTTCATTCTCCACACTCTCCAGTAAACTCAAGCCCTCTAATACGTCTAAACTCAAAAAGCATTGCTTGCTCCGAGTTAGTTGAATTCTTAGGTCTAGCCATCACAGCAACTCTGGATTGGTCTCCCCAGATTGAAAAAGTTTCGTCTAAATTGAGAAGTCGTTGCTTCATGCTTAGAAAGCTGAAACAAATTGTAAATTCGCAAACTTTGCTAGCGGTATATTACGCTCATATCCACTCGCATATAGCATACGGACTAATGTTCTGGGGCGCCTCATCGCAAGCAATCCGTGTCTTTCGCATTCAAAAGCGAGCCATCAGAATCATGGTTGGAGCCAATAGGAGAAAATCCTGTAAAGAATTATTTAGAAATCTAAAAATACTGACTCTTCCATGTATCCTTATTCAAATCTGTGTAATCTTTGTTCACAATAATCCTGAATGGTTTCCCCGCAATTCACAATTTCATCACCATGGCACACGCTCGCAAATCAACATTCATATCGACTCTTTCAGCACATCCAAGTTTACCAAAGGACCATTGGCTCTATGCTCAGCCCTCTATAACAAATTACCAGCAGACATCAAACTCATAAATACAAGCAGGCACATAATTTTTAAGGCTAGAGTAAAATCATTTCTGCTTGACAAGTGTTTTTATTCTATTGATGAATTTGTAAATCAGAATGACCGACAAAACTAAACTTATAAACAGTCTTTTATTATGTCAGCACCCTGCACTATGCCTTGGGTATGTTAATATGCTTGTCAGTATAATGTTTTGTCAACTTAAACTTATATTGTTGTATTGTTCTTTATTGCATGTTAAAATTCACATTTTACAATTATTGGTCAAGCCCCCAATGAGCCTGGCGGCTCGCTATAGGGGGCTTTCAGCAATGGATTACCCTTACCCTTTTATGTTATTAACTTTTGTTCTAGACTGAATTATAATTATTATAAGTATTTTAAGTATGCTCTACCTAGAATAGATATCTAAGTATATAAAGTATATCTGTGTATTAGAATATCTACTATTTCACACTCTCTTCGGAGCAGTGCATATCTGTACCATGTACACGATCAAAATGAAATAAAGAATTATTATTAATACCAAATCAATCAAAGTCTTGCTATTTATTGCAATACGCGCGCGTAGGTTTATTTACGATCTGTTTAACATCTGCAGTTTGTATTATCACGTCACATCCCGTGTTGCCTGTGCGATGCCTCGAAAACGGCCCAACTCTTCTTACAGTATAAGGTGCCTTGAGTGTTCTAGCGCACGCTTGCTTGGCAGCGGTGCACTAGCGTGCACCTAAATGTTCTTCAACCTCTTGGAATAAGTGAGCGATTTTCCAGCACATCAACCACGTCCATAGGCCTTAGTTAGGCCTAAGCCATTCTCAAAGAAACTTAGGAATGAAGCATTGGAAGAATTAGAAGAATAATATGGATTATAGATGAAAAGTGGAACACTTTTGGAGACAATTCTGATTCCAACAATCCAACAGTTCATTGCCAGATGGGAATAACAGTTTGGTCGATTTGTTGCATAAATATGAGACGTTAAGCAATATCCAATCAATCAATCAATTAAGTCTTCCCTAACGTACATCGAACATGCTCCTGTAAAGCTGTTCTCAGATTTAATGCTTACGTGTTTATATCCCTTTTTCGTTTCCACTTCATATACATTATAAGTGTAATGAGTTTCAGTAATGCAAATTATTGAAAGTCTATCTATCTAGGTGCCCGTTAGGGCGCCGCAGCCAACCGTGGCGCGCTACACACTCGGGCACCTTATACAGCAAGCAGAGTTAGGGGGATTTCGAGGTGTTACCCAGCCATCATGAGACGTGATGTGAACTTGAAAACTATCAAAATCGATGGGATTTAGGTACCTGACAACACATGCCAAATTTGGTTGGGGTACGAGTATTTCTTATTGGTGAAAAAATGGCTTCAAATACGCTCAAAGTCACTTTAAAGGATGTTAGCTACCATTGTTACTACGGCCTAATTCGTCAGTTTCAATCGGCCCGCGATTCTGACCAAACGGGTCAGAATCATACACAACATTCACATTTTACATGTACATTAAGGTAAGAGTGATAGTGTCTTTAGCAAAAAAAGTTTGGAAAAGTTTGCTGGAAGGCTTCCAAATAAAGGATTTAATATAAGCATTTTACAAGAACATAATCTACAAGTAACTATAGTTACTTGACAATGATCACCTTCATTGTTTACAAAAAAACAAGTCTTTGGACCACTAATATTTTAAATTCTATTGTTAATTGGTAATACCATATCAATTAAATCGACTTTGATCAAATTATTGTATTTTAACAAATAATTTTGTAATGGAACTTGAAAAAGTAATGAGATCCCACAGATAATAAAAAAACTTGTAAAAAAACAGCCAAACCTTACACAATCAAAAGCAATGAGATCTAAAAGAAATAAATTTGCACAAACTTTTACATGTAAAACAATTGTTGCAAATAAAATTTTGCCACGCTTTGCAAGGATGCAGTCACAGGGCAAAGTGAATTTATGTATTAAGATTGCGAAAATGTAGGAGGGTACATAAGCTTGGTATTTCTTTTAGATCTCATTGCTTTTGATTGTGTAAGGTTTGGCTGTTTTATTGCAAGTTTTTTGTTATATGTGGGATATTCTTTTAGACTAAAACTAACCCACAAATATTTAAGTACCATATATTATCATTATAGTTTATTAGTAAACAACAACGATTGCTAAAGCTAATACTTGACTTTATTTTCTTCAAGGTGGAGTCAGCGACCGTGTATTTTCATCGACTCGTGTAATTGCGTACTTGAAATAATCTACCATAGTGCACACAATTGACTTGGGTACACAGTATGTCAACGATACGTTTATAATCAACGGGTTATATTTGATATTTTAATCGTCTCGATTAGCCAAAGTGCATAAATATAAGACGTTAAGAAATATCCAATCAACAATAAGATATTATAGCCCTACTACTTAATTGCTCTGGCGTCCACTAAACAATCGGCATATTATTAAATGCACGCATGAGCAAGGATTGGGTCGTTGTTTGCCAGTCATTTTCAATAGTAGAATTTCTGGGTTTGTTAAGATGTCGACAAGTAGGTTTATCTGCTTCTTCCTTGCGTTGCTGGCACTCAGTGAAGCCAACAGCCATATTATTTCTAAAAGGGATGCCGGTAAGTGAAATTATAGATTTAATGCAATTACTAACCGTAAAGGGGTATTCACCCGCTAAACTCATAAAATTAATATTTCATTTAGGCTAACTAGTTACAAATTTAAACACAGAAACAATGTTCAATTAAAACCACAAATGCCAAACTTGGTAGTTTTCAAGCTAGGTCCCATAGGCAAATATTTACAATTTAATCCCGTGGACCAAGGAGGTTTTTGGTAAAAACATTTGGTCATACTAGCTCGTAAAATATTCTGTAAATACTGCACATTTTGTTTCTATATTTAGGCAAGCGGTTCGATCAAAAGATGCTGATTACCAAGAAAGGATATAATCCGGAACGCTATAATTATTTGTGCACAGTTTCCAGATATTTTAGCTTTGTTTATTTTGTCCATTTGACTGTAGAGCATTGACATTATTTTGACCCAGTGCAGAAAACACCACCGAGTAAGTTTACAAAATACATCCTGTACTATCGACTGTTTCTGGCCAGACTGGCCTACAACAAACACCTGCACCGCAAAAAAAGTGCTGGACAAGAAACAAACCTGCGGGAAAAAGCTAATCAAAATTTAAGTTTTCTTTCTTAAATAAATATGTAAACATACTGGCAAAGCGCGCTCGTTTTACTCAGGTGACTGTTGAATTGTAGAAATTAGACCTGCCTGTCGTATGAGTTGAATCCGCCCCAAACTACTGTTATTGCTTTTTTTTACATAAGTTTTGCGATAGTTTTGAGGAGGGGGGTGGGGGTGAACCCAAAAAACCACTCCCCGTAATACGCAGCTATAGTTTTACAAAAATTTAATTTCTTCAGGAGCTAGCGAGTGTGGCCTGGTTCAACCACTCGTACAGCAACTATGTGTTGGTGCTTGCAGCCTCGTCTGCACTGAGCCTCTATCAGAAGAAATTTTTCCCCTCACCCCTGGTCTTAATGAAATTTGTTTCTTCAGGACTAGCGAGTGTGGCCTGTTTCCAAACCCCTCGTACGCAACATGTGTTGGTTTCTTGCAGCCTCGTCTGCACTGACCCCTATCAAAGAATTTTTTACCCAAAAATCACCCCTGGTCCCCTTACATGAATGTTTGTTTCTTCAGGAGCTAGCGAGTGTGGCCTGGTTCAAACCCTCGTACGGGAAATATGTGTTGGGCCTGCAGCCTCGTCTGCCTGGCCTCTATCAAAGGTCTTCCCTCACCCCCGGGCTTACATGAAAAGTATTTTTTTTCAGGAGCTAGCGATGGGCCTGGTTCAACCCCTCGTACAGAACATGTGTTGGTGCCTGCAGCCTCTCCTGCACTGGCCTCATCAGAAGAAATCTTACCCCCTCACCCCCCCGGGGCTTACATGAATGTTGTTTTTTTAGGAGCTAGGAGTTGGGGGCCTGGTTTTCCCCCTCGTCGCACTATGTTTGGTGCCTGCAGCCCGTCCGGGACTGAACCCTATCAAAGAAAATCTTACCCTCACCCTGGTCTTCCTAATGTATGTTTTTTTTTTGGAGCTAGCGAGTGGGCCTGGGTTTAACCACTCGTACCAACATGTGTTGGCCGCAGCCTCGTCTGCACTGGCCTCTATCAGAAAAAGTCTTTTCCACTCCCCCCCTGGTCTTACTGAATGTTTGTTTTTCTTCGGAGCTAGCGAGTGTGGGCCCGGGTTCAACCACTCGTACAGCAACTATGTTTTGTGCTTTCCCGCCTGTCTGCCTGAGCCCCTATCAGAAAAAGTCTTACCACTCCCCCTTTGGGCTTACTATGATGTTTTTTTCAGGGGCTAGCGAGTGTGGCCCGGTTCAAAACCCCTCTAAGCAAATATTGTTTGTGCCCTGCACCTCGTCTGCACGAGCCTCTATCAGAAGAAAATCTTACCATTTTACCCCTGGGTTTTTAATGAATGTAGTTTCTTTTAGGGGCTGCGAGTGTGGCCTGGTTCAAACCCCTCGTAAGCAACTTGTGTTGGGTTTTTCCCGCAGCCTCGTCTGCACTGACCCATCAGAAAAATCTTTCCACTCCCCTGGGCTTAAGAAATTTTGTTTCTTCAGGAGCTACGATGTGGCCTGGTTCAACCACTCGTACAGCAACATGTTTGGGGCCTGCAGCCTCGTCTGCCTGGCCCCTATCAGAAGAATCTTAAAACCCCTCACCCCTGGTCTTACATGAAGTTTTTTTCTTCGGGGCCCAGCGAGTGGGGGGCCTGGTTCAACCCCTCGTACAGCAAATATTTGTTTTTCCTGCACCTCGTCTGCACTGACCTCTATAGAAAAAAGTCTTACCCCTCACCCCCGGTCTTACATGAAGTTTGTTTTTTTTCAGGAGCTAGCGAGTTTTTCCGGGTTTAACCACTCGTACAGCAACTATGTTTGGGGCCTCAGCCCGTTGCACTGACCTCTATCGAAGAAATCTTACCACTCACCCCCCCCGGTCTTACATGAATGTTGTTTTTTTTTTAGGAGCTAGCGGTTGGCCTGGTTCAAAAACTCGTACAGCAACTATTTTTGGTTCCTTCAGCCTCGTCGCACTGAGCCCCATCAAAGAAATTTACCCTCACCCTTTGGGCTTACATGAAAAGTTGTTTTTTTCAGGAGCACGAGTGTGGGCCCGGTTCCCCCTGTACGGCAAATATGTGTTGGTGCTTGAGCCTCGTCTGCACGAGCCCCTATCAGAAGAATCTTTCCACTCACCCCTGTCCTTTTAAAGAAGTTTGTTCTTCAGGACTAGCGAGTGTGGCCTGGTTCAAACCCCTGTCAGCAACTATTGTTGGTGCCTGCGCCTCTCTGCACTGGCCTCAAACAGAGAAGTCTTCCACTCACCCCCGGGCTTACATGAATGTTTTGTTTCTTCAGGACTAGGAGTGTGGCCTGGGTTTAACCCTCGACAGCAAAATGTGTTGGTGCTTGAGCCTCGTCTGCACGAGCCCCCATCAGAAAAGTCTTTCCCCTCACCCCTGGTCTTACATGAAAGTTTTTTTTCTTTTAGGACTAGCGAGTGTGGGGCCCGGTTCAACCCCTCGTACAGCAAATTGTGTTGGGGCTTCGCCCGTCTGCACTAGCCTCTATCAAAAAGTCTTACCACCACCCCCTGGGTTTACTAATTAGTTTCTTCAGGAGCTAGCGAGTGTGGCCTGGTTCAACCACTCGTACAGCAACTATGTTTGGTGCTTGCAGCCTCGTCTCACTGGCCTCTATCAAAGAAGTCTTACCATCACCCTTTGGGCTTACATGAATGTTTGTTTCTTCAGGGGCTTTCGAGTGGGCCCGGTTCAAAACCCCTCGTACGGGAACTATTGTTTGCTTTCAGCCCCGTCTCATGAGCCTCTATCGAAGAAATCTTACCACCACCCTGGTCTTTCAGAAATTTTTTTTCTTCAGGAGCTAGCGAGTGTGGCCTGGTTCAACCACTCGTACAGCAACTATGTGTTGGGTGCTTGCGCCTCGTCTCCCTGAGCCTCTTCAGAAGAAGTTTTACCACTCACCCTTGGTTAAACGGGAATGTTGTTTTTTTTCGGAGCAGCGGTGTGGCCTGGCAAAACTCTACAGAACATGTGTTGGTGCTTGCCCCCTCGTCTGCATGAGCCTCTATAAAAGGAATTTCCCCACTCCCCCGGGGTCTTACTGAATGTATTTTTCTTCAGAGCTAGCGATGTGGCCGGTTAAAACCCATCGTACAGCAACTTGTGTTGGTCCCCTGCAGCCTCGTCTGCACTGCCCCCTCACAGAGAAGTCTTCCCACTCACCGGGGTTTAAGAAGTATTTTTCAGGACTAGCGAGTGGGGCCTGGTTTTCAACCACTCGTACGCAACTATGTTTTGGGAGCCTGCAGCCTCGTCTGCCCTGAGCTCTATCAGAAAAATCTTACCACTCCCCCTGGTCAAACATAAATGTAGTTTCTTCAGGAGTAGCGAGTGGGGCCTTTTTAAAACCACTCGTACAGAATATGGGTTGGTGCCTGCAGCCTCGTCTGCACTGAGCCTCTTCAAAAAAGGGTTTTCACCCCCTGGTCTTACTGAAGTATGTTTTTTCAGGAGTAGCGAGTGGGGCCCGGTTCAACCACTCGTACGCAACTTGTGTTGGTGTTGCACCCTCGTCTGCACTGAGCTCTATCAGAAGAATTCTTACCACTCACCCCTGGTCTTACATGAATGTATGTTTCTTCGGGTAGCGGTGGGGCCCCGGGTTAAACCACTGTACAGAAAATATGTTTTGGGTGCCTGCAGCCTCGTCTGCCTGACCTCTATCAGAAAAAGTTTACCACTCCCCCGGGTCTTCATAATGTATGTTTTTTCGGAGCTACAGGGGGGGCCGGGTTCAACCATCGTACAGAAACATGTGTTGGGGTTTTGCAGCCTCGTCTGCACTGGCCTCTATCAAAAAATTTTTACACTACCCCGGGTTTTCATAAGTATGTTTCTTCAAGAGCTAGCGAGGGGTGTCCGGGTTCAACCCTCTACAGCAACTTGTTTTGGGTGCCTGCACCCTCGCTGCACTGAGCCTCTATAAAAAGAAGTCTTACCACTCACCCCTGGTCTTACATGAATGTATGTTTCTTCAGCTACGAGTGGGGCCGGGTTTTCAACCACTCGTACAAAAACTATGTTTTGGTGCTTGCAGCCTGCTGCACTGACCTCTATCAGAAGAATCTTCCCCTCCCCCTTTGGGCTTAATAAATGTATTTTTCTTCGGGAGCTAGCGAGTGGGGCCCTGTTTCAACACCGAACAACTATGTGTTGGTGCCTGCACCCTCGTCTGCACTGACCCCTCTATCAAAAGGGGTTTTACCACTCACCCCGGGTTTTACATGAATGTATGTTTTTTAGGACTAGCGAGGGGGCCTGTTCAACCACTCGTACGGCAAACTATGTTTTGGTGCTTGCAGCCTCGTCTGCACTGAGCCTCTATCAAAGAATCTTACCCCACCCCTGGTTTACATAAATGTAGTTTTTTCAGGGCTAGTAAGTGGGGCCTGGTTCAACCCTCGTACAGAAAACTATGTGTTGGTGCTTGCAGCCTCGTCTGCACTGGAGCCTCTATCAGAAGAAGTTTTGCCACTCACCCCTGGTCTTACGAGAATGTATGTTTCTTCAGGAGCTAGCGAGGGGCCGGGTTTAAACCACTCGTACGGCAACTATGTGTAGGTGCCTGCAGCCTCGTCTGCACTGAGCCTCAATCAGAAGAAGTCTTACCACTCAAGAAGAAGGTTTGGCTTTGTCACTGTTGACGAGAACGTTTTCCAAATGCTACAACAAAGGTTGTTATGAAAAATAAAGTGTACATGCGAGTGTAAATGAAAATGGTTATTTTGATGCTTGCTTTACCTTCTTATAACTCCTTTTTCCTTCTGTGTTTACTCTAAAGCGCTCGATACACGTGAAGATTCTCCCAGAAGATATCTTTTCTATCCTGTGTGTCGCTTACCATTGAAAACTTCGTATTCAACGTGTTTAAATTATTCTACGCCATCATCGATATCTTTTGTTAGAAATCTCCACGTGTTTCGTGTATCGAACTTTTGAGAACGGACTAGCAAGTTGTTTTCAATATTTATACCCTGTTAACTTTCATGGTTAAATAGGACTACACATGGCGAGCTGTCAAAAGGTGAAACTGTTGCCATTATATTCTATTTTTTCTTAAATTTGTTTATCTTTATCGAAACAAAGGACATAGTTTATCAATTGTGATTATCTGACATTTCTAAAACTTTTTAATATTATTTTTCCGATTCAGAAGAATCCTCATTAGTCATTATAAATACGATTATTGTTAATTAAATGACATACTAGGCCACTTCGCAAACGCTTTTCCAGTCGCGTTGATGGATGAGCTTTTTATTGAATATTTCTGTCCATTAATTACGTTTTTAAGTGGGATCTCATTACTTATTCTATGGTAACTTGATATTTCTTGTTAATTATACACCTGTTAAAGGCTCATATTAAAACCTTTTTTTCTATGAACAAAAAACAAACACAAAATTTCAAAATTTTCTTTTAAAAGGCACTACACCACCATAATCTTTATGTCAATGTAAAATATGAACGTTTTAGACCCACCCGTTTGGTCAGAATAGGCCCAAATGTTACGAAAATATCGTATTAACATCCAAAGAAAACATCGTAAAAGTACGATTTCTATGAGAAATATTTCTTCAAATGTCTCTTTCTCTAGCATCATAACATATATAATTTCAGTGATTTTAAACGTTCCCATAAATTTTCATTGAGATCTGAGTAGCTGTTTGTCAAATATCACGAAAATATGTCAATTAAAATCGAAAAAAATTCTAAAAGTACGATAATCAAAAGAAATATTTGATTGATTGTACTCAAAAACAGGGCAAGTATAAGTTCAAAGATTTCGATGGTCCCCTTAAATTTTCATCAAGATCGCATAATATGCCGTATGCCTGGTAGAGCACGAACAAAGACAAAAATACAAACAAACAACAAAAAACACCCGGCTATTTTTGGGGGGGTCAGTGAAATTGAAGTCTTCGCTTCGCAAATCCAATGCAACATAAAAAATAATTTTGTGGGTTTTTGTTGCTTTTTGCAACATATAGTATTCTGTTCTACTAGGCCGCTTCGCGAACGCTTTCTCTAATCACGTTGATGGATGAGCATTTTTGTAAATTTTTAGTTTGCGTGGGATCTCTTTACTTTTGCATATGCATTTTGAACGCATTGTAAGTGACACACCACAATGACAATATTGTACGATTTTTTTTATAAACTTTAGGTCGCTTCACGAACGCTTTTTTTAGTCGCGTTGATGGATGACATTTTTAAGTTTTTAGTGTGCGTGGGATCTCTTTAATTCTTCAAGTTCCAATGCAAAATGATTTTTGTTAAATTAGGATAATTTTTATAAAGTAGTACTAATTGCTAATAACAATAAATAGAATGTACTAGGCTGCTTAGCGAACGCTTTTTTACTCGCGTTGATGGATGAGCTTTTTTGTAAGTTTTTAATTTGCGTGGGATGTCTTTACTTTTGCAAGTGATTTTTGAACGCATTGTAGGTGATTGTTTTCAAGTTTCTGTTCTTATTTGTAAATTGTTATTATATACCGGTACCTCAAAACATTTATATTATAACCTTTATTTCTATGGAGTCTGGCTAACTTTTCCAACTTTTTCTTTCAAAAGGTACTACATCACCATAACATTAATGGTCATATAAAATATGAACGTTGTAGCCGCACCCGTTTGGTCAGAATCGGCCCAAATGTCACGAAAATATCGCACTAAAAATCGAAAAAATCGTAAAAGCACGATATTCATGAGAAATATTTCTTCGATTGTACCCAAAAACGTGGCAGGTCTAAGTTCAGAGATTTCGAAGGTCCCCTCCAATTTTTATCGAGATCGCATATGCCGTTTGCCCCATAGAGAGCGAACAAACAGACAAAAAACAAACAAACAAACAAACAAAACACTCGAGCTAAATTTTTGGGGGTAAGTGAAATTGGTCTTCGTTTCTCTCATCCAATTTTAATTCCTTTCTCATGAATTGCAAAATTTTTAATAGTTGGATGAGCGAAGCGAAGACTTCAATTTCACCGACCCCCCAAAAAATTTAGCTCGGGTGTCTTTTTGTTTGTTTTTGTTTTTTTGTTGTTTTTTGTTTGTTTTTTGTTTGTTTTTCTGTCTGTTCGCTCTCTACCGGGCAAACGGCATATCCGATCTTGATGATAACTGGAGGGGACCTTCGAAATCTTTGAACTTAGACTTGCTACGTTTTTGGGTACAATCGAAAAAATATTTCTTATGAATATCGTACTTTTACGATTTTTTCCGATTTTTAGTGCGATATTTTCGTGACATTTGGGCCGATTCTGACCAAAGGCGGGGCTACACGTTCATATTTCACATGCACATTAAGGTAACAGTGATGTATTGACGTTTGAAAGAAAAAGTTGAAAAAGTTACCAGAATCTATAGAAATAAGGTTTTAATTTTAGTTTTTTGAGGTGTTAAATATTAAAACCTTTATTTCTATAGATTCTGGCTAACTTTTTCAACTTTTTCTTTCAAGTAATACATCACCCTTACCCTAATGTTCATGTGAAATATGAACGTTGTAGCCCCACCCGTTTGGTCAGAATCCGCCCAAATAGCACGAAAATATAGATAGATTTTAGTCCGTTCTCACAGCCTTGTATGAAAACTTCACAGGAGATTTTATACCTTACTCACAGCCTTGTTACAAACTATCAAAGATCCAACAGACCTAATGATTGCTTTGTATGGGCCGTGTTAATATGTTGTTATTATTTTAAATTAATATTCACATTTTATTATTAAAAAGCTCATCCATCAACGCGACTTAAAAAAGCGTTTGCGAAGCTTCCTAGTTAGTTTTATTGTATGTATGTTGCAGTCTAGGCTCACACCAGCACTATACACTCTAAATTCTTAGTTTTAATTAATTGATAATGGGTAGACCTACCAAAGGACATGTAAAAGTTTAAACGAAAAGTGTTTCAACACATTGTTCCCCTAATTCATATTAGAGAGACCATTTGTGGTGCAACGAGTGGTCACACGATACACTTTTGAAAAAATATGTAAATTCTAGTGATTTGGTTCATCCTTACTAGGTAAGATTTATATTCAAGACCTATCAATAAATACTAAGAAAACGTTTTTAAATCCCGCCGCGTTGATGGATGAGCTTTTTTGTAAGTTTTTTTTTTGCGTAGGACCACTTTTCCTTTGCAAGTGTTTTTTTTAATGCAATGTAGGTGATTGTTGTCAAATTTCTATTGTCACTTAATTGTTATTATTGGATGAGCGTAGCGAGCGAAGCGAAAACTTCAATTCTACTGACCCCTCAAAAAATTTAGCTCCAATGTTAAAACGTTTAAGTCCCGCCGCGTTGATGGATGAGCTTTTTTGTAAGTTTTTTGTTTGCGTAGGACCACTTTTCCTTTGCAAGTGCTTTTTGAATGCATTGTAGGGGATTGTTGTCAAATTTCTATTGTCACTTGTTAATTGTTATTATTGGATGAGCGTAGCGAGCGAAGCGAAACTTCAATTTCCTGACCCCTCAAAAATTTAGCAATAATGTTTTTTTTTCTCTCTCTGTCTGTTTGTTCGCACGATTCCGGGCAAACGGCATATGCGAACTTGATGAAATTTTGAGACGACCTTCGAAATCTCTGAACTTAGACCTGCTACGTTTTTGGGTACAATCGAAGAAATATTTCTCATGAATATCGTACTTTTACGATTTTTTTCGATTTTAAGTGCGATATTTTCGTGACATTTGGGCCGATTCTGACCAAACGGGTGGGGCTGCAACGTTCATATTTCACATGGGCATTAAGTTTACTAGGAAAACGCTAAAGTCCCGCCGCGTTGATGGATGAGCTTTTCAAAGTTTTTAGTTTGCGTGGGAAATCTTTACTTTTGCAAGTGCTTTGATTTGTTGCCTACGCATTGTAGGTGATTGTTGTCAAGTTTCTATTGTTTCTTGTCAATTGGTATTATTTACCGTAAAAAACTTATCTTAAAAGCTTTATTTCCATGGATTCTGGCTAACTTTTTCAACTTTTTTCTTTGAAAAGGTACTACATCACCATAACCTTAATGTCCATGTGAAATATGAACGTTGTAGCCCCATCAGTTTGGTCAGAATCGGCCCAAATGTCACGAAAATATCGCACTAAAAATTGAAAAAAATCGTAAAAGTACGTTTATTCTATGGATTCTGGTTAACTTTTTTTAACTTTTTTTTTACAAGGTACTACATCACCATTACCTTAATGTCCATGTAAAATATTAACTTTGTAGCATCACCCGTTTGGTCAGAATCGGCCCGAATGTCACGAAAATACCGCACTAAAAATCGAAAAAAATCGTAAAAGTACGATATTCATGAGAAATATTTCTTCGATTGTACCCAAAAACGTGGCAGATCTAAGTTCAGAGATTTCGAAGGTCCCCTCCAATTTTTATCAAGATCGCTCGCATATGCCGTTTGCCCGGTAGAGAGCGAACAAACAGACAAAAAACAAACAAACAAACAAACAAACAAACAAAACACCCGAGCTAAATTTTAGGGGGTAAGTGAAATTGGTCTTCGCTTTTAGTTTTAATAGTTATTTTTATTGTTTGTATGTTGCAGTCTAGGCTCACACCAGCACTATACACTCTAAATTCTTAGTTTTAATTAATTGATAATGGGTAGACCTACCAAAGGACATGTAAAAGTTGTAACGAAAAGATTTTCAACACATTGTTCCCCAATTCATATTAGAGAGACCATTTGTGGTGCAACGAGTGGTCACACGATACACTTTTGAAAAAATATGTAAATTCTAGTGATTTGGTTCATCCTTACTAGGGTAAGATTTATATTAAAGCCGCGTTGATAGATGAGTTTTTTTTGTAAATTTTTAGTTTGCGTTTTACCACTTTTCCTTTACAAGTGCTTTTTGAATGCATTGTAGGTGATTGTTGTCAAGTCACTATTGTCACTTGTAAATTGTTATTTTAAACCTAAAAAAAATCATATTAAAACCTTTATTTTTATGAATTCTGGCTAACGTTTTCATATTTTTCTTACAAAAGTTACTACATCACTAAAACTTTAATGTCCATGTAAAATATGAACGTTGTAGCCCCACCCGTTTGGTCAGAATCGGCCCAAATGTCACAAAAATATCGCACTAAAAATCGGAAAAAAATCGTAAAAGTACGATATTCATGGGAAATATTTCTTCGATTGTACCTAAAAACGTTGCACGTCTAAGTTTAGAAATTTCTAAGGTTCCCTCCTATTTTCATCAAGATCACTTATGCCGTTTGCCGGTATCGTGCAACAAACAGAAAAAAAAAAACACCCGAGCTAAAATTTTGGGGGGTCAGTGAAATTGAAGTCTTCGCTTGGTTTTCTCCAAATTTATT
Source organism: Sweltsa coloradensis (assembly GCA_024449915.1). Taxonomy (NCBI): domain Eukaryota; kingdom Metazoa; phylum Arthropoda; class Insecta; order Plecoptera; family Chloroperlidae; genus Sweltsa; species Sweltsa coloradensis. Next base: position 56,049 of record JAMZAV010002119.1, read on the forward strand.
TGAAACTAGGAAAACGCTTAAGTCCCCCCGCGTTTTGGATAGCGAAATTTTGTGCTTGAGCTGCCTGGTTATGCGATTTTTCTGTTGATCTGTGAAAAAACCCTTACTAAGTTGAAGATATTTTTAAATTTAAAATTAAATTAAAAAAAAATTAACTAAAATTTTAAATTTTTTTTAAAATTAATTGTAATTCAAAATAGGAAAAAAAAACGTTTTATTAAAATTTTCATAAGAAAAATTATTCGTTGCGCACAAATTTTTAAAACACGAAATTTAAAATTTTATAAAAAAAAAGGTTCTGTAAAAAAAATCATTTCATGGGAAAAAGCTTAGTTTTTAAAAAGCTGGGAATTTTAAAATTAAAAAAAAGTCGAAAAATTGCGATTTCTTAAAAAATAGTTTTTTGATTACCTCAAATTTTCACATAAATTATCAATTCATGAAATTGATTCGTGAAAATCTTACATCGACAAAGCATGTGGTGTTGACTTGTAATTCAAAGAATTTTTTTAAAAATCAAAAAAAATCGTAAATTTGCGATATTCATAGAAAAAATTTTTCGATTTGCTCAAAAACGTGGCAGTTCTAATTTTCAGAATTTCGAAGACCCCTAAAATTTCTCGAAATTGGATATCGTTTACCGGAATCGTGCTAACAAACAGCCAAAAAAAAAAAAAAAAAATCCGGATTTTTTTCTCCAGTGAAGTGAAATGGAATCTTCGCTTCGCTCGCTACGCTCGCTACTCTCATCCAAAAATAGTATTTTTTGCGGAACTTTACGTCTAACTTTCGTACTTTCTAATGTTTATTTGGTGATTCAACATATTTTGCGCCCAACCCCCTACATACATTTTTGACCCCATCCCAACCCAGTGTTGGGAAGGATTTTTTTTTTTTTTTGTTAAGTTTTCAGTGAACTTACTCTTTTTTTAAATGAATGAACTTGAAATTTTAAAAGTTCTTTTTGAGAACGAACTTTTCAGTTTTAGAAAGTTCATTTGAAAGTTCTTTCCGTGCGTCGACCAGCCGCCGTCGACTTGTCCCATCGTAGGCCTACGTTGACGCACGTTCAGCTGTTTAATCTTTGTTAAAACGATGCACGCCAACTAATTCGAAAAAAAATCTTGGAAGCCTAAAATGCTAAGTATCTGCCATAATTTTACAAGCTGGTCGACGAGAATGTAGTACAAATCATCAACACGATCAAAGACAGCTCAACACTTTCGTAAGACTCAAACTCGCGAGTAGTTTGGTACTCGAACACCCCTTATGTTTTTCCTCGTGTTTTTCTTCATTTTACGCCAGCCTTTAATAAAATAGAGTTTTTTTTTTTACAAAAGAACTTTTAAAAGAACTCAGTTCATATTTTAGACGAACTTGAACTTTTCAAAATTTTAGGTTTTAAAAGAACTTGAACTTTTTAAAAGTTCATTATTTGAGCTGTGAACTGATCTTTTAAAAAGTTCATTTTTAAAGAACTGACCCAACACTGTCCCAACCCCCAAACCAGTCGGCTTGATTACATCCGCACTTACCAATCGCATAAGAATATTTGTTTGATCTCAGCTGTCGTAGGAACCCGTGCATTTTCGTCAACAATTTACCCTAAAAGGTGTCAACTTGCAATGCACGGCTTCGAATTTCATTTGACACTTATTTTAATGCAATATTTGAGTTACAGATGGTCGATTCAAGAGTAAAAATTGTGCCACCTGCAACGATTTCGTCGACATTTGGTGATTTTATTACTAGGGAAACGCCAAAGTCGTTGTTAGACGAGTGAGTGACCCATGTGTTGAGTACCCGGTAACATCCTTTTCTTCCTCCTACCTTAGGCCTCCCTAGCCTATCATAGGCTACAGTGGAGCATTATGGCCTAAACTTAAATACCCTTTTATTTATACGAATATAATCTCTAATGACTACTTGTGTATTTAACACTATTCAGAAATTTAAAAAGTCCATCCCGATCGGAGTTACAAAACTCGAACAAAAAATGCGACCCTCATGGTAAGCACTTCAGCTGGACTAATAACTGACCTATTGCCGCGCTGTTTTTTATTATTATTATTATTATTATTATTATTATTATTATTATTATTATTATTATTATTATTATTATTGAAGAGAAATTATAACATTGACGGGATGTTTCGTCGCGTCGTGGTGGTGAATAATTTACATTATTCCTTTTACTTCCCGACGTAGCGTCATCACTGTGGATGACATTTTCAAGGGACTGCTGTTCTTTCGTTTGTTTGCCACTGTTGTTGCAAACGTTCACTTCTTCTTGGAACTGCCAGGATGGCGGTGGACGGCTCTATTTGTTGTTGTTGTTACTTGTTGAGGTGGTTGAGGTGGTTGTGGAGGTGATGGTAGTGGTGTAGGTTGGTCTTGTTGAAAGAACAGCAGTCCCTTGAAAATGTCTTCCACAGTGATGACGCTACGTCGGGAAGTAAGGAATAATGTAAATTATTCACCACCACGACGCGACGAAACATCCCGTCAATGTTATAATTTCTCTTCAATTATAAGGAGTCGCGAAAGTATAACTTGTGGAATTATTATTATTATTATTATTAACACACCTAATTGGTCGGGACATTTCGCCGCGTCGAATCTGCTTTTATTGCTTTTGACCTTTCAGCCCAACTGTATCTGTATGTGTATGTGTGTAAATGTATCGCAAATAAATAAACGCATTATCCCCGAGATCTTCCTCCTGGTTTCGAAGGCAGGCCTTCTCGTCCTCCCTGTCCCGGAACTGGATCAGCCCCAAGAAAGTGAGTTCGACGGAGTGATCGGATACGCACCAGAAATTCTCAAATGTGATGTTGATCTGGTTGTGGGGAAGACCTCATAAGAATGTAATGCAATTTTATAGAAGGTGGGGCCTGGTCATAGTAACTGTTTGTTTTGTTGTTGTAATTTTGTTTTCCTATGTGAAGCCTTGTCTTGGCTTATATTTTTGTAAGTTTTTAATTTGATTTCTTGTTTTCTGAGGATAGCCCACACAGTTGGGCTGAAACGTCAAAAGTAATAAAAGCAGATTCGACGCGGCGAAATGTCCCGACCAATTAATAATTGTGTTAATTATTTACCGGGCCGCGAAAGTCTTAAATTATTATTATTATTATTTTTATTATTTTTATTATTATTTTATTATTATTATTATTATTATTATTATTATTTTTATTATTATTATTATTATTATTTTTATTATTATTATTATTATTATTATTATTATTATTATTATTATTATTATTATTATTATTATTATTATTATAATTATTATTATTATTCCAAAAAGTAGTGAAAAAATACATAATATTCATAATACATTCAACCTGTTAAGACATAATGACGGTAGCTAGAAATTATTGCACAAGCCCCATACCACATGACATGTTGACCATTAGCTTACAAATAAATAAAATAACTCTCTAATTATCCAATTTAAAATTTGTGAAATTAAATACAGTAGCTGTTCAATAATATACGACAGAAAATTAGTAAAGGCAATAACATAATGATAATTTAAAACATTTCTATTTTTTTTTACTTAATAATTTATTTGTTTTTAACTCAGGCTTGAATACGCTTGTTAACATCAACATTCCTTGTACTTTGAGTTGAGTAGATTTGTCTGGATTTGTAACTGTGTTCACAGTGGAAGTAAAAGGTAATATTGTTTTCGCGTTTTTCACTTCGCACATCAACGGCTCGTAGTTTCAAGAGTACGGCATTTTACCGCTACGCTGCGCTAGAGCGGCGACTGTCGCGCGCTCTGTAGGCTGTAGCCATCCTAGTTTCGAACCGCGAGGGAGTGCGTGTGCGTTTGTGTGTCTCGCTATCAAGTTTCAAGAAACTCGCGACCATGGATCGGAAGAATGAAATAGAGAACATGATATGGTCGAAACTGGGTAAGGAACAACTCAAAATTTCTACTTATGTGGCAACTGAAAAGACTAAATAGGTTCACCGTAGTACGTTGCAAGTTACACCTTTGTATGCCAGCAGAACGAGGCTCAACAAGCAGATTTCAGTTTAGAATTAGGTCTAAAGACTTTGTGTGGTGACAAATAGTTATCTTGGTTTCAGTTCAGAAAATATTATGAATGGACGATCTTCAGGAGACTACTTATAATATAATATTTAGTTGACAATGAAAATGAAGTGTGTATTTTTTGCAGATGTTTGCATTATTGAATATTATGTATAGGACATAGTTCTGCGTACCAAATGAAATATCTATATTGAGTAACTGGGAAGAGTAGAGTTTCTCCACGTATGTGATCAGTGCCTGCAAATACGATTTTCGTCCATATCCATATCTTTTTTCGTTTCATCGTTCACATACTTTCTCATACACGTAGGCCATATTTAAAATCTGAAACCCAATCCATTGAAACTGAAACCTGGATTGAAACAATCATACGTAGCCTACCTACTTTTAATATCCTTACTTATTGATAATTATATTTTATAAACAACTAAAATGACGGCCAACACGTAGCCTACATGAACACTGAACAGGCAGTGGAAGAAATCTTGTTTGAGAGGCAACATTGTATTTTTTGTATGTTGTCTCTACTGCTGCTAGTGGTAATATCTAGGCTTCAATGGCTGCGATTATGAATCATTTAATTAATCTTGATTTAATTGGTCGTACCCTATGGTTAGTTAGGCATGGTGTACATTTTAACTAGAGCTACTAGACCTGGAGGTAGAAAGTCTACTTAGGAGCTGTCTTCATTGGGTAGTGCCTAACTATGTATTGTAGGCATTGCAATGAACACGTGCATGCAAACAAGTTCACTATAGTTTTTTCACACTCATTTCTATTCGTCAATCATCAGTATTTTTACTTTTTCATATTCTCTACTCTTCACCATCAATGCTGGTCTCATTTGTGTTCTAAGCGTCCACCACCGTGATTGCTTTAGTTAGATGTCTTGTGCATGCTTATGTTTCGTATTGTAAGCAGGCCTTATAATTCATATGTAATGTTGATATGATTTGTATTGCTTAACGTGAATAACGTCTCACAAATGCACTAAGGCTATTCGAGACGATGAGTGGTGATAGATGAGATTGAAGTATGAATAAAAGGGCGTAGGGGAAACCCGGTACCGGCACGTAGTCTACTCCTTTCGAAAAGTACCAAGGGGACTAACAGCGTTATACGTCACAAAAAGAAAAGACGGTGTAACCTTGACGGCTTGACTGTCATAGGATTAGGTTCCTCCACTAACCCCGGACTGCCGAGCAGACGTTGAGGAGAACAAAGCTGATACACTAGCTCTCGAATCCTCCATCTGCTATAGCCAGCGGTATACGCATGTTTCAGGGCAGAGCGTTTACCCACTCTCCCCCTGACCACGCCCGCAGGTTGCTTAACTTCGGTGTTCGAGTGGGAACCGGCTAAGCGACCACGGCTAAACCTGGATTCTATTATTCTGTAGCTACGATTCCCCCGCCCACCACCAAACGTCAAACTGACGCAAGTAGCGACGCGTAGTAGTATCGTTGATTGGCGGCATATTCTGCATGCGCGGCATCTTGGAGAGTTTCAAGGAAGCAGTCGGCGAGTTTCCCAGACACTGAGCGCAGAGTATTGAAATAAGATCATCGCGTTGTTGAAATAATTTCATTGTTTCCACTGTTTCCCAGCAATGTTGCCAACTGATACCGACGGTGGTGACTCATGCGTAGCGCGTGAGTCTGATTCGTAGGTCGCGGGTTCAGAAAACCCGACCCCCGGCAAACCTGGCTGAGACAATGGTGCCAACTGATACCGACGGTGGTGACTCATGCGTAGCGCGTGAGTCGACTGATTCGTAGGTCGCGGGTTCAGAACCTGACACCGGCAATCCTGGCTGAGACAATGTTGCACCGACGGGGGGCTCATGCGTAGCGCGTGAGTCGACTGATTCGTAGGTCGCGGGTTCAGAACCTGACACCGGCAATCCTGGCTGAGACAATGTTGCCAATGATACCCGACGGTGGTGACTCAGCGCAAGAGTCGACTGATTCGTAGGTCGCGGGTTCAGAACCTGACACCGGCAAGCCCGGCTGAGACAAAAGTTGCCAAAATGATACCGGACGGTGGACTCATGCGTAGCGCGTGAGTCTGATTCGTAAGTCGCGGGTTCAGAACCTGACACCGGCAATCCTGGCTGAGACAATGTTGCCAACTGATACCGACGGTGGTGACTCATGCGTAGCGCGTGGTCTGATTCGTAGGTCGCGGGGGTTTAGAACCTGACACCGGCAATCCTGGCTGAGACAATGTTGCCAACTGATACCGACGGTGGTGACTCATGCGTAGCGCGTGAGTCTGATTCGTTTGGTCGCCCGGTACAGAAAACCCGAAAACCGGCCATCCTGGCTGAGGGAAAAATGTTGCCAACTGATACGACGGTGGTGACTCATGCCGAGCGGCGTGAGTCTGATTCGTAGGTCGCGGGTTCAGAACCTGGGCACCGGCAATCCTGGCTGAGACAATGTTGCTAACTAATACCGGGCGGTGGGGGACTCATTTCGTTAGCGCGTGAGTCGACTGATTCGTAGGGCGCGGGGTCTAGAACCTGACCCGGCAATTCCCGGCTGAGACAATGTTGCCAAAATGATACCGGGCGGTGGTGACGCATGCGTTTGCGGCGTGAGTCTAATTCGTAGGTCGCGGGTTCAGAACCTGACACCGGCAATCCTGGCTGAGACAATGTTGCCAACTGATACCGACGGTGGTGACTCATGCGTAGCGCGTGAGTCTGATTCGTTTGGTCGCGGGTTCAGACCTGAACCGGCAATCCTGGCTGAGACAATGTTGCCAACTGATACGACGGTGGTGACTCATGCGTAGCGCGTGAAGTCGACTGATTCGTAGGTCGCGGGTTCAGAACCTGACACCGGCTAATCCTGGCTGAGACAATGTTGCCAACTGATACCGACGTGGTGAACTCATGCGTAGCGCGTGAGTCTGATCTCGTAGGTCGCGGGTTCAGAACCTGACACCGGCAATCCTGGCTGAGAACCAATGTTCCAACTGGATACCGGACGGTGGTGACTCCATGCGTAGCGGCGTGAGTCTGATTCGTAGTTCGCGGGTTCAGAAACCTACACCGGCAATCCTGGCTGAGACACTGTTGCAACTGATACGACGGTGGTGACTCATGCGTGCGCGTGAGTCTGATTCGTAGTTCGCGGGTTCAGAACCTGACACCGGCAATCCTGGCTGAGACAATGTTGCCAACTGAAACCGACGGTGGGGGATCATGCGTAGCGCGTGAGTCGACTGAATCGTAGGTCGCGGGCTCAGAACCTGACACTGGCAATTCCTGGCTGAGACAATGTTGCCACTGATACCCGACGGTGGTGACTCAGTCATGCGTAGCGCGTGAGTCGACTGATTCGTAGGTCGCGGGTTCAGAACCTGACACCGGCAATCCTGGCTGAGACAATGTTGCCAACTGATACCGACGGTGGTGACTCATGCGTAGCGCGTGATTGTCCGCTTCTTTAACGCTTTTGCCAGTCGTGATGATGGATGAGCTTTTATGGTTGATTATCGTTGCCCTAAAAAGTACGTTACGATTTCTATGATAAATATTTCTTCGATTGTCCCTTAAGTCATAACATATCTAATTTCAGTGATTTCAAACGTTCATTTCAAACGTTCCCATAAAGTTTCATCAAGATCGGATCATCGGATTAGCCGTTTGCCCGGTCGCGGGCCAAATAACCCGAAAATATCGCATTACAAATCGAAAAATTTCGTTAAAAAAGTACGATTTTCATGCGAAATATTTCTTCGATTGTACCCCAAAATTTGGCAGATCTTAGTTTAGAGATTTCGAAGGTCCCCTTCAATTTTCATCAAGATCGCATATGCCGTTTGCCCGGTAGAGATTGAACAAACAGACAAAAAAACACAGAAGGTATTTTTCTCCGGTTAATTAAAATTGAAGTATTTGCTTCGCTCATCTTAAAACAATAAAAAAAAACATAAAAAGTTAAAACCAATAGCCATGTGCTACATTGAAGTAGGAACTACACTACTCTTTGAACAAATAATTTAGTAACAATTTACAGACTAAGTAGTAGTCTATTAGTAGTTTTAGTATTATTCGCACCGATTCGCGCCTCCAAGATAAAACAATTTGTAGGTAGGAACGTAAGGGTTGACACGCAGGGGGACAGGGGGTGGACAGGCCTGTGCTGGTCAGAACCAGCCACAAGCGTATGGGGAGGGCAGGGGTTCCCTCCCCCACGTCGTGGTTGTCTTCGTCTGTGTGTCCTTGTTGTCATTGTCGTCGCCGTCGGGGTGGTAGTCAAAGGGAAGGGGAAACTTCCCCGTCGCCAACCTAAAGTGTATTTTATCGTTGAGATACAGAGTGACAAATTTGGTGGCGAGGCGGGTAGGGTCTTTTTTCCCGTTCATTGTCGTGGAATCGCTAGCCGAGCTAGGGATGGAATATCAATTACTGAGGTCCCATGTAAACACACAGTATTATTTTGTTACAAAAACATGAACTCCAATTCGACTGTCAGTCATGGTAATTGGTAAATGTTTTTGCAAATTCTAGTCAGGGTAGTAGCGTGTGGGTTAGGCTTAGCACTTCGGAATTGGTACTACCACGCAGACAATGGAGGGGCGACCCACCCCGCCTCCCAACTCACCTGGTCACTTTGTATCTCAAGGAATAAATACACTTTAGAGGCCTCGCCATTAGTTTCAGGGAGTGAAACTCCCCTACTCAGGGGCCCGTCACGGGCCAAACCACGAGAAGGTTGCGAGTTGGACTTTGACGAGTTTCCAGGAATGAACGTAGATAAACAACCGCACAGCTTTTACCAGCCGCAGGTAACAAGAAGCCTGTCCCGCGTGGTATTGCGAATAGGCCGTATCGTTTGGCCTATGGATACGTGTCATAATCACAAAAAAAAAAAAAAAGACAAAAAAAAACGCCTCTTGTTAGTCTAAACAAAAACAAAAGCAACACGACGTGCCGACGATGCACATTGACTATGACTAAGACTATGTTCACTATGACGGAAGACCTGCGATTAACCTGCACGTGCGACAAATTGCTGGAGTGGCCGATCATGACGAATTCCGGGAGTCAGGACCAGTGGCGGATCTAGGCCTGATTCACGGGGGAAGGGGGGGGGGTCGTGATTGTTTCTTCAAGATTTTCAGAAAAACATTATAAAACTAAATCGAACTTGGAAATAGTAGCGCATCTAGGGTGGGGGGAGGTAGTTTTGTTTTGCGAAATTTGTACAGGGTATGTATGCAAAACATACTCTACAGGTCATTCGTGGACAACACGTGTTTCTTTGTTTGTTCGGGGCTTGGGGCACCCAGGATGACAGAACTACACCGAGCCAACTTGGATGATTGTGTTTCCTTGTTACAGACACCCAGCTGCGCTTCGCTCGCGCACTCCGACACTATCTAGAAGGGAGGCTGGAGTATTTGGAAGCCGAGAATCTCACCTTGAGAAATATCGTTGTTGGAATCGATCGCGTTCAAGAAGCTCTGCTGATGTCAGAAGAGTTCCGTCCTCCAACAGTTCAAGCGCCGGTTATAGAGGTGGTTCCAGACGAAGAAAACGTTGACATGGCATTGGTCGAACATGTGCAGGAAATGGGACAGGACGAACCTTTACAGGAAATGGGGCGGGACGAACCATTGCAGGAAATGGGACAGGACGAACCATTACAGGAAATGCGTGCTGGCGACGACCATTGCATTGAAATGGGGCACGACGAACTTTGGAGGAAAGTGGGCGGGGACGAACAGCTGACGGAAATGGAGAGGTACTCAACAACATGGAGCAACTGATAATGGAAGAAGAAATGAGGGATTATAGTCGGAGAACAATGTTTTGTTTTGGAGAATTTTTGGGGTATGTAAGACACAATATGCGCACTATTTTTTCTTCTACGATGGTTATTGGTGAGACAGAATACGGTTGACAATATGTATTATAACTTTTGGTTTCCACTCTCACTTCCATATCCTTCGTCATTATGAAAGTGAAATTCCAAAGTGATAAAAGTCAATTTTGGTAAATTTCTCATTTGTTTTCGCACTGTATCCAACAACCATCTGATCGCGCACTTTTTTATCTAGCAAAAAGAAAACATACATACCTTTTACCATAAGTTCCGCTGCATCGTTTGCGCCATCGTTGACTCAATTTCCGTTCCCCAGTGATCATTTCAACGTTATGTTCGTGTATTATTTGTTTGTTTTTACTACATTTCATATATGTATGTGTGTTCTGGCAGCAAACTTATTGTTAATACTATTTTGTATAGAACTGTTTCTATAACACCTGTTATTGCACCACCATTTGAGGCCTAACCCTGTTTTGTTCCCCTTCCCAAAGTGAGCGTTCTCTTTTAATATTTATAATAAGTATTTTAATTTATATTTTGTTTAATTACATCTACATTACGATATTACCTATGGCAGCACCGTCGTTGGTTCTTCACCATTCACAATCTGTAATGGAAGCAAGCAATTCCATCAAATCGTCCATTCGAACGATATGCCCTTCACAGTAATAACGATTAAATTAGTTGGCGACCCTACTTCATTAACATGAATTCGCTATTTAAAGTTTTCTGTGAATCTCATTAATAACAAGTATACAATTTTTATTATGTAATGGTCCGTAAGGTGATATTTAACTTATAAATCTGACCGTTAGTTTTTTTGGAATATATATTAACTCCTGTTCCTCCACAAATACAATGCTCTAGATAAATGTTTCCTCTCAGATATTGTTGTGTTTTATAAATGAAACATTCCCCAACCTGTCAAGTCTTATAGTTTATCTTATAAATTTTAAATTATGATCTCCCTTCCTTATCAACCCACTTTTTAACAACCATATTTTAGGTCAAGGTCGGATCCTATGCGACGGCTGATACAACTGTATCCCGCGCGGACTTGAACCGCGGCTCTTATGAGACGGCTTGGCCGGGCGACCGACTGCTCCCTAGAGCATCTAGCCGCAGCCGCCCGCGATTCGGAAGTTTTTCTATATTAAATAATAGAACTATTGTTGTTTTCGTGAAGCTGAGTTGACAAAACGTAAGTGAGCTGGTCAATATTCACGCGGAAAATTCCTAAACACTGATGCATCGTCCAAAAGTATGTCTCTGTATTAGAATACTTTGAAATCCCATCCTCCTCCATCGACAAGTACATTGGTTTAATAGGGTCACTCTTTGTTAATTATTAATTTAGCATATTTTAGTTAACCAATTATTCCTGTTCCTCTTCTTCAAGAAAATATGCTACCAACATGTTTCCTCCATGCTAATCACTTGGCGACTGAAACAGAGTCGCGGTATGGAACGTTGAACAAGCGGCTCTAGTAGTTTCAGTCCGTCGCATAGAATCGTACCTTTAGAACTGGAACCCCCTCGATGCTCATTGCGCCTTGATGCTTTTTGTTAGATAGGTCAATGATTATCAATTGATTATATGTTTTTGTACCAAGAAAGACGAACAGTTAATTTATTAATTTAATGTATCATTTTGTTTTGAGGGCTATTTCTCCGATATGAGTTCCACACCTGTAAATCTTTCTTCTGTAGGTCGCACGCTTGAATAAAGTTTTTCAATATTAGTTCTGTTTTCTAGTTGTATTAAAACGCTGTGTGTTTTTTTTTTTAAAATGTGTGCGTGTATTTATTTTAGCAACAAATTTGTATCGAAAAGTGAAGCAAGAGGATGGTCCCACTTTGCTTGATTACAATTTAAATGTAGTCTAGGGAAGTCAATTTACTAGTTTCAACAGAGTAAACAATATGATATTGATCATAACCGTAACAAAACTACATGTTTTTCAATCATAAAATGTGACATTCAGCAGTTAGGCCTCTTGAAATAATTAATACTTATTCTTGATTTTGAAGCCTATTTCTACGCGTGTGCTATTACGACAGTCAATATGCAAAATGATAGCTACACAATGAATCATGTAATTTAATTAATAAAAATATTATTCACTTTTTTTTTAATCTACTTGTGCTATTTTATTTATTTAGAAATTTTAGAATTAATGCACTATTTACTCAATCGGCTGATTGCATAAGAGAAGGGGCAAAAAGAAGTGCATGTTTATGGTATCACAGTTACAACACTAACTTATTTGTACATTTGATTGGCATTACCCTGCAATTTTTTGGTTTGAAAATACTTTTTATAGGTAGAACCCTTTTAATTACTCAAAACCCAATTCCCGCGGCCACGGTACTCGACAACGACGTGAGAAACTAGGCGCTTAAACCCGGGTTGTTATATTGCTCCGATTGTGATATTGAAAGTTTATGAGATGAGTAAATGGTGTGTTTGATGATTATATTTTTAATATTTAATACAATCCAGAAATTAAAAAATACACCCCGATCGGGGTTCGAGCCCGAGTCTCCCACTTTCCGGGTGGACGCCTTAGCCAACTATAGAAGTAAAATATTTATAATCTCGGTGGTCTAGTTGGCTATAAGGCGTCCACCCGGAAAGTGGGAGACTCGGTTCGAACCCCGATCGGGATGGATTTTTTAATTTCTGGATTGTATTAAATATTAACAATTCCACCTACGGAGTGTTTCCCGACTTTTCAAAACGAGAATTAAATTTTGTTAAATAGATTAACTTTGGATGAGAAATTTAGAAAGTTGGTCGCCGTTATCATGATAGAAGTTCTTCATATGAATGGTAGAGATCAAATTGCGTGCGCAAGACATCATATTTGGTACATTCTTCAAGCATATGATCTACGGTTAATGGTACATCACATGTGTCACATCTGGGAATAACCTTTTATCCGTGAGTAAGACGTGTGTGGCCTATTCGAATTCCGGAAAATACTCAATAGCGTGAAACTAATAATTTATATTTTATATATATATAATATATAATAACTACTATAAGAGTGCATGATTCAACAATAATATTGTTAGATCATTCACCCTTATATTAGTATTATGTAGTTAGTTACTTGCATTGCATTTTACCTGCCCATAACGGGACAGGTCGGCCAGTGTACGGTATGCCCTAGTTATGCGACAGTATCAAAATTAGTTTAAAGTTTACATCGCGAATAACAATGTAGTGTAAGATCACAGTGTGTAGTAGCTCGTTTAAAAAAGTGAGAAAGATAAAGTGTGTAATGGGCAAAGTACTTACACATGTATACTTGTGTATGTAAGAGAGAACCAAACATCGGTTGTGCCGAGCATCGAACCCGACTCCCGGCTTTCACTTGCTGTCTTACCTGCGCGAGCATCACGGTAGGGCAGGCCTACTAGTTGAAAATCCAGCTCTTATTTATATTTTATGCTACTAGATTGTTTGCGTTTTGCGTTTTGGTAAGAAACTGTCGTTTCTTTTTAAGAGATTTCTAGAATATCAAATGTGAATAATATAAAATCCAACACAATTAAAAAGTAAAATATGTTGGTTGAGTTTCATAAAACGGTTCAAAACACACAATGTAAGTCACCAAATGTTGTATGAATGTTAATAAAGTACTTTTCTATTGATAACTTTAACGTTTCAATTAAGGATATGGAATAACTGTTTTATCGCAATACTAAAGGCAAACTACCATCTGACCGAAAGAGGATTTTAGTTGATACAAAGTTTGGTTACTTACTGTGTGATGCTTGAAAACGCACAGATTTCCACCAAAATGGCCATTCAGAACTTTGATATTAAACACAGGATTTTAGTAGATACAAAGTATGCCATTGTATTGCTTTAAAACGCACAGATTTTTACCAAAATGACCATGAAAGAGAAAACTTTTGGATTAAAAATAGGATTTTTGTTTGTGACTTAATACGGCCCTGTATTACGTCTAACTTGGTAAATTTTAATATTGCATGCGCATGTGTCTAAATTTGCAATATTGAGTCATAGGGCAACATTTATTTTATCTTGAAGGAATAATAATCATTTTCACAAAACAGTATTAGCGAGAATCCAAATGTTCACCGACACCATCGACGAGCGAACTCCTGAACCAGAACAAGGAAGTTCGTGAAATAGGGTTGTAAATAAAATGAAACGTCATTTCTAACTGAAATTTCTGTATTTATGATAGTGATTAATCTACGTATTCTTCTTCTGAATAGAAAACCAAATAATGAAATTCGATCTGGAAGTAGCCACAGCAACAACTTTCTATTACATATGACACTAGTACCTAACTCCTTATGATCTTGACATATTTTCGTCATCGGTCCTGGCGGTGTCTTGAAGCCCGCCTCAGTCTTGAGAGTCGCAGTCTTGAGGTATTTTAGTGTCTTATATAATCCTTCCTCCATCACATTCTCAACTCTTTTCGCCTTTCACGATTCACATATTACACTTAGACAACATCGAGAAATATTGTTATTTAAAATAGACAATATTTATTTAAATCAATTCCATTACTTAAAATAATTAGGGCCTACCAGGAATTGAAATATCACGAACATTGGGACATTAATTACACAGCATGATGATATCAGAGGGTTTAAAGCGTACGTAGCTCTCTCCTGAGTTTTATCCAATCAGTTGGGACGTATTCTGAAACAGAAGCGAGTAATGTGACTGAGTGATAGCACTACAACTATATAGATAGAGAAGGTATTTACCATACTACCATTCGGGTGCCGAATCGCTGCTGAAATGTTTCGTAGTTAAATCGTTTTGAGCAGCAACGGATTAGAAGGTATACCTACTTCAATATGGGGGGGCTAACTTCATGGTTAGCCTTCCACATTTGAGATTCCAAAATGTGAACGTGTCCACGTTTTGTGCTGAAATGTGCCACAATTAAATCGTTTTGAGCAGCTCCGGATAAGAAGCTAAGCCAACGTCAATGGCCATCATCCCACATTTGATATTCCAAAATGTAAACGGAAACCGACAAACATGCTACTTTCGGCTTAAAATTGGCACCTTGATAATTTGATTATCTTTAACTTCAACACCCTTTCCACAAAATAATTGCATTAACCCATTTTCCCCTTGTAACCGGCGAAGGAATGTCCGAGAGCCTCTTATTAAGACGTAATTGCAATCTTTATAGCCTAGGTTTAGTTAATTTTGTTACATTGTCAGGAACGGAAATCGAAATTGTTACGTATGGAAAACATTTATGGGTTCATAAAGTTAGCCACCAATTACGAAAACCTCTCCTTTTCCATATCGCATACGTTAGTGCTGCGTTAGTGATGGTTAGTGCTGAAAGGTTCATCGTAAGTGCTGATTTCGTTTGAAGCCGTCCCATTTTAAGAATCCCAACTTTTTATAACTATAAATAAGTTAAATGCATATTCAAAGTCTACCCACTCTGTCACACAATTAATTTTCAGTGGGGGACAATAAACCAAAGTGACCAAGCCAACCCTGCAGGCCATTTAAAAGATATTAACTTTTGAAGTGGGACGGCCAACTGTAATTATGATAATTTGAAGTATTCGTTAATGCTTAGTTTGTGCTGGTTAGTGCTGAAAGGCTCATTGTTAGTGCTGATATCGTTTAAAAGATATTACTTGTTTTTAAATGGGATGGCCAACTTAAGGCTAGCCGCCATTTATGAAAAGTTGGTGTTTTTATTTCTTAAAAGGATCGTTCACCTCTTATGTAAAGGGTTACACTAACATCTATTTACCTTAAAAGACTCCATTTACAACAAATTATTGACCAAAAATAATCGTAGTAACGCTAAATTAATTTTTAAATGTGCAAAGAAATTTCGTTCATCTTCCCCACTTATCAGTCGTGGCAACAGTGCACGAGTAGCGGCCGGCAGAGTGTCGAGTGTCGAGGCGAGCTGCGTCATCTTATTGGGCTATCACTTAGCACGCGACACAAGCTTTGAAGGAGGGTGGGGGATAAGACATTGATACTCGGTTTAAATTAGGTCGAAACAAAACACATGTGCATCTCTCAACCCGGCTGAGATGGATATGGTAATTTCTGGATTGATTTACATAACATGTACATCTGTTATTCACACAAAGCAAAATACAAAATTTGCGACGTAAAATTAAAATCAATTAATCGTACGACGCCTATACAATCTTGTAATCTCGTGATGGAGCACAGCAGTCATGTCACTGTTTACAATAGAATAAGCAGGAGAAGGTGAATAACGTACCAATAGGGTGCACTGTGATGTTTTGTTACTAGGAAAACGCTTAAGTCCCGCCGCGTTGTTGGATGAGCGTAATTGGTGCATTGAGCTGCCATGTGTTATGCGGATTTTCTGTTGTTCTGTGAAAAAATCAGAACTTTGTTGAAATTTTTTTTTAAATTAAATCAAATTAAATAAAAATTTAAATTAATTTTTTTAAATTAATTGTAATTTAAGAAAAGGAAAAAATCGTAATATTGAAATTTTCATAAGAAATAATTATTCGATTGCGCACAAATTTTACACGAATATATTAATTCTAAAAATTAAGGTTCTGTGAAAAAATCATTAAAATCGGATAAAGCATGTATGTGTTATAATTCGAAGAAATTTTTTAAAAATCGAAAAAAATCGTAAAATTGCGATTTTCATGAGAAATAATTTTTCGATTGCGCTCAAAAAGGTGGCAGTTCTTAGTTCAGAGATTTCGAAGGCATCCATAAAATTTCATCGCAATCGGAGTATCGGTTTAGCCGGAATCGTGTTAACAGACAGACAAAAATACAAAAAAAAAGAAAGAAAGAAAAAAAAAACATTCCGGATTTTTTTCTCCAGTGTAGTGAAATGGAATCTTCGCTTCGCTCGCTACGCTCGCTACGCTCATCCAATTATTTGTTAATCATTACAATGTTGTACAAATACAATAGGCCTACTAAATCAGTTCTGTGACTTGAGTGGGTTGACTCTAAATACGATTTTATTTTATTTTACAAGCCCTAATTATGATACTAGGAAAACGCTTAAGTCCCGCCGCGTTGTTGGATGAACGTAATTGGTGCACTAAGTTGCCATGTGTTACGCGGATTTTTACTGTTGTTCTGTGAAAAAATCATTAATTAGTCGAAGATTTTTTTTAAATAAATGAAATTAAATAAAAAATTAACTTAATTTTTTTAATTAATCGTAATTTTTAAAAAAGAAAAAAATCGTAACAAATTAATTTTCATTAGAAATAGTTATTCGATTGCGCTCAAATTTTAACAAATATATTAATTCATAAAATTAAGGTTCTGTGAAAAAATCATTACAATAGGATAAAGCATGTAGGTGTTATAAGTCAAAGAATTGTTTTAAAAATGAAAAAACCGTAAAATTTCGATTTTCATGAGAAATAATTTTTCGATTACGCTCAAATTTCACACGAATATCTTAATTCATAAAATAAAGGTTCTGTGAAAAAATCATTACAATCGGATAAAGCATGTAGGAGTTATAAGTCGAAGAAATGTTTTAAAATTCGAAAAAAATCGTAAAATTGCGTTTTTTATGAGAAAAATTTCCCGATTGCGCTCAAAAACGTGGCAGTTCTAAGTTCAGAGATTTCGAAGGCCTCCATAAAATTTCATCACAATCGGAGTATCGGTTTAGCCGGAATCGTGTTAACAGACACACAAAAATACAAAAAAAAAGAAAGAAAGAAGAAGAAGAAGAAAAAAAAAACATTCCGGATTTTTTTTTCCAGTGTAGTGACATGGAATCTTCGCTTCGCTCGCTACGCTCATCCAATTATCATATTTTCAGCCGTTTGGGGCAAGGTCCTTAATATGACACCGGGCCGACTTGGCTAACCTTTCCCCTCTCTGTCTAGCGTGGCGCGCGCACCATGCTAACCCGTCTCAGTATGCGCGCGCATCACATAATGTCTGCCGCTCAGTTCAAAGAAATAGTTAACCTTATTGACTGAGGAAATAAAATAAAAAAACCTTCAAAACCTTAACGTTTCTAATTAAAATATAAACTAGGAAAACGCTTAAGTCCCGCCGCGTTGTTGGATGAGCGTAATTGGTGCATTGAGCTGCCATGTGTTATGCGGATTTTCTGTTGTTCTGTGAAAAAATCATTACTAAGTTGAAGATTTTTTTAAGAAATAATTATTTGATTGCGCACAAATTTTACACAAATATATGAATTTATAAAATTAAGGTTCTGTGAAAAAATTATTACAATAGGATAAAGCATGTAGGTGTTATAAGTCAAAGAATTGTTTTAAAAAAGAAAAAAAACGTAAAATTTCGATTTTCATGAGAAATAGTTTTTTGATTGTGCTCAATTTTCACACGAATACCTAAATTCATGAAATTAAGGTTCTGTCAAAAAATCATTAAAATCGGACAAAGCATGTAGGTGTTATAAGCTGAAGAAATTTTTAAAAAATCGAAAAAAATCGTAAAATTGTGATTTTCATGAGAAATAATTTTTCGATTGCGCTCAAAAACGTGGCAGTTCTTCGATCAGAGATTTCAAAGGCCTCCAAAAATTTCATCGCAATTGGAGTATGGGTTTAGCCGGAATCGTGTTAACAGACACACAAAAAAAAAAAAAAAAAAAAAAAAAGAAAAAAAAAAAAAAAACATTCCGGATTTTTTCTCCAGTGTAGTGAAATGGAATCTTCGCTTCGCTCGCTACGCTCGCTACGCTCATCCAATGACACAACAGCTGACTGGTCACCGCTGCATGATGTGGATGCAGACAGCCAAATAGAAGGCTGTGTTTGGTCATATGACCTAGGCCTGGTGACTTCCGTTTTCCTGTTGGTTGGAGGCCATGACATAGAGGTTTCACTTATGTATCGTATTACCTGTTTCTATTAATTAAAGAACCCAATCTAAGTTCAACAACGAGTTATTAATGTAACTAATAACAACCCTAATATCATCTCAATGTGTCAAGAAGTACGCAGCAGAAATACAGGTTAGGATTCAGACGATAATAAAAGATAAGTGAACGCATAACCTCACATTCGCCGACCACATGGTAAGTGATAGCCTAGAATCACTTACAATTAGCATTTTCAGTTGTAAAAGCATAGTAACTGCCAAAATAACTTGAGAAGAAAATGTCTAAAGAATATAGGAAGCCCCCCGAATTGGAATTGTCGGGAAATGTCCATCAAAATTGGAAATTCTGGAAGCAGAAATTCGAAATATACATGAGGACGTCACAGGGCTACAAAGAAGACCCTGAAGACCAAGTCGCAATATTTCTCAATCTAATTGGGGACGAAGCGTTACGGACGTATAATACGTTTGATTTGAGCAATCAAGAAAGGAAATCGCTCGAGGCCGTGATGAGCAGATTCGAAGCGTACTGTTCGCCAAAGAAAAACATAGTGTTTGAACAATACATGTTTTTCAATCGTTCTCAAAGCGAGAGCGAAACATTTGACCAGTTCCTAACGCAGTTGAAGATCCTTGCTAACTCGTGCGAGTTTGGTGAAAACCTAAAACCGCTACTACTCCTACGTATAGTGGTTGGGGTTAGGTATCCAGGGATGAAGGAGAAACTACTACGAATTCCGGATCTCACCCTAGAGAAGGCATCAGAATTCTGCAGAGCTGCCGAAGTGAGTCGAGAGCAAGCACAGGTCCTGGAGGAGAAGACCGCCATCGACTACGTGAAGAAACAGCCCGGGAGAAAGCAGAAGACCGTAGGCCTACCGAAACCGCCTAGGCCTATGAATGATGGCAACAGTAGTGCTACAAAATCAAGTGTTCAAAATGTGGGTACAACCATGTGCCAAAATCGTGTCCTGCTTACAATAAGCAGTGTAATAAATGTAAAGGATTCAATCATTTTGCGAAAATGTGCTCGAAGAAGAATGTACACGCCTGTGAGTGTGTAGAATCTGAAGAAAAACAATCTAACACCTCTGATAAAGATGAACTTTATGTGGAAATGGTGTCTGAACAGTATAAAATGCACAGTGTGCTAGGCCTAGAGGGACGTGAGTGGACATCAATAATTGATGTGGGCCTAGGCCTAGGAGGGCCCGCTGGTAAGGTAAAATTCAAACTAGACACAGGGGCTCAGGTGAGTTTCATACCTGTCAAGCTGTTCAAACAGCTAAACTGTAGTCAAAATGCAAAGGTTGTTTAAAACCAATACCACTTTAATAACTTTTGGCAACCACAAGGTTAAACCGGTAGGTAAAGTGGAACTAATGTGTTCTAAAGGACAAAATGAGCCAGTGAAAATTAGTTTCATGCTAGCAGACCTTGAATGTAGGCCATTGTTAGGTCTAAGTGCATGTGTACAACTCAACCTTGTGCAAAGAATCAATGTGCTTGAGGAAAGTAAGCCTAGTATGGGCCTAACCAAGGAGAAATGTACTTCAGAGTACAATGAGGTATTTTATGGTGAGTTAGGTTGCATGCCAGGTACGCATAAAATAATTCTTAAGACAGATTGTGTGCCAGTTATCCACCCACCTAGGAAGGTACCAGTGTCACTGAGGGGGAAACTAAAAGATACACTGGACTCATTGGAGTCGAGGCAAATAATTGAAAAAGTCAGTGGACCTACTGACTGGGTGAGTAACCTGGTAATAGTGAGAAAGCAAATGGTTCTCTACGAGTGTGCCTAGATCCTAAAGACTTAAACAAAGCAATTAAGAGGGAACACTACCCGATCCCTACAACTGATGACATTCTGACTAATCTATCAGGAATGTCCTATTTCTCAGTCGTTGACATGTCTGAGGGATTCATGCAAGTACTTTTAGATTCTAGTTGTACAGACTACTGTACATTCAATAGTCCATTCGGCCGGTACAAATTCCTCAGAATGCCGTATGGTATCTCGTCTGCCGCTGAGGTATTTCAGAAAAAGAATTTGAAAACTTTGGTGATCTCGCTAATGTCCAAGTAATATTCGATGATTTAATCGTGGCAGGTCGAACGCTAGAAGAGCATGACAAGGCTCTCGTGTCGGTATTTGAGCGTGCTAAAAGCTTAGGTATCAAGTTCAATCCTGATAAGTTTCAGTTCAGGGTGAACGAGGTAAAGTATATGGGACACATAATTTCAGCTGATGGTTTGAAAGCTGATCCAGAAAGAGTGAAAGCAATTCGTGAATTGCCCTCTCCTGTAAATGTAAACCGAGTTACGGAGATTTCTAGGGATGGTAAATTATGTGGGTCAATTCATTCCAACTTGTCGAGTATTTCGGAACCACTTCGACAACGTTAAAATATACCGTTCAATGGGAGTGGGGACCAGAACAGGTTAAAGCCGAGCTAGAAATAAAAAGGATGCTATGCTCAGCACCTACGTTACCCTACTATGACGAAAAGAAAACCGTTGTGTCTGCAGACAGACGCATCGAAATCGGGCTTGGGTGCCTGTTTGTTGCAAGATGGTAGACCAATTGCCTACGCTTCTCGTAGCATGACCCCAACAGAATTTTCGTATCCTCAAATAGAAAAGGAAATGCTCGGGATTTGCTATGGTGTTCAAAAGTTCCACCAATATATTTACGGTAGGCAAACGCGTGTCCAAACCGATCATAAACCCCTAATTCCGATTGTGACTAAAAACATAAATCAAATTTCGCCTAGACTTCAGCGAATGCAACTTAAGATACTAAAGTATGACCTGGAAGTTGAATATTTACCCGGTAAATTCATGTATATGGCAGACACATTGTCTCGTGCCTATCTGCCATACACAGTCAACGATGACCCGGAATTCAACCAAGTTATCCATTCAATCTCTAAACATCTACCGATGTCTGACGATAGGAGGGTTGAATTTCAGGTAGAGACAAGAAGTGTGAAGAGGCAAACATTTTGCATGATTTACACTACAATGGTTGGCCACAACACATTCATCAAGTCCCTTCCTCGGTTAAATATTTTTGGAACCTAAAGGATGAGTTATCCTTTGATGAAGGACTAATGTTTGTGGTGACAGACTCTTTGTTCCTTCTACACTACGTAAACGCATGCTTGATCTCTTGCATCAAGGCCACTTTGGCATGGGAAAAACTAAAGCCAGGGCTAGACAAACATTTTGTTGGCAAGGTATGACTAGGGACATAAACAATCTTGTAGCAAAGTTGTGCTACTTGCGAAAGGTTCCTCCCTAAAAACACTAAAGAACCTCTCTTGCCACATCCTGTCCCTAATCGAGCTTGGGAAACTATCGCAGCTGATATCCTTGAATATAAAGGAAGCTCGTATTTGGTAATCAAAGACTTCTATTCTAAATGGATAGAGTTAATTCAGATAAAGAACAAAACCGCCAAGGAACTTATTGGCAAATTCAAAGCGGTATTCTCTCGGCTGGGCGTTTTGCGATACGTTAATGTCGGACAACATGCCTTTTTTCCAGTGCTGAATTTAAGGCATTTGCAAAGACATAGCAGTTTGAGACGACAAACATCAAGCCCGCGGTATCCAAAATCGAATGGCATGTCAGAAAATGCGGTTAAATTGCTAAAAACATGCTCAAGAAGGCAAATCATACTAACGGTGACTTGTACATGTTTCTTCTTGAGTATCGGAACATGCCTATCACGGGAATGCAGGTTTCGCCAGCGCAACTACTGATGTCGCGAAAGCTGAAAACACGCATTCCAGTGGTAGCTTCTAAGTTAGAGCCTTGTGTACAGACAATGTAGTCCCTACCCTTCAGGTACTTCAAAATAAACAAAAGTTGTTTCATGACAGAAATGCTAAACCACTCATACCTTTGGAAAAGGATGAAAATGTTGTTTGGAGGAGAGATGGTGTTTGGGAACCAGCTAAAATTATTGAGAAACATAATTTGCCTCGATCATATGTAATTAGTACTGAAGATGGGCAGGTGCTCCGTAGGAATAGGCATGACTTGAGGAAGTCAGCAGTTGTCAATAGACCTAGGCCTACTGATGCATTCAATCCAGCAGAGGAGGCTCAGCTGATTCCACCCAATTTCAATCCTGATATCTTGCCACGGGTGCAAATGTCAACCAGTAATGGTAATGCTAATGCTTCAAGCTCACAGGTACTTTCACCTGGTAAAGCTGTTCCCACTGGTAATAAAAATAATAATCAAACCGGAGTGGGCGCATTATCAAACCACCTTCTCGATTTAATGATTATGTTTAATTTAAGTGATCACTATTTGCAATACTGTACATGTTAATATAGTGGTACATTAAGTAGTAAAGAACATTATGTATCCTCTCCTTATGGTTCATCAAACATGTGTATTGTCTATTAATTATTGTAAATTGTATTCTGCCGGTAGTTATTGTAACTGGAAATTTGGTTGTATTTTTCCAACTCCCTTGTTTCAGTATTGAACTTTTAAAATATAAAAGGGAGATGTGATGTTTTGTTATGACACAACAGCTGACTGGTCACCGCTGCATGATGTGGATGCAGACAGCCAAATAGAAGGCTGTGTTTGGTCATATGACCTAGGCCTGGTGACTTCCGTTTTCCTGTTGGTTGGAGGCCATGACATAGAGGTTTCACTTATGTATCGTATTACCTGTTTCTATTAATTAAAGAACCCAATCTAAGTTCAACAACGAGTTATTAATGTAACTAATAACAACCCTAATATCATCTCATGCACTTTCAGTCTTATCTTGAGTCTTGACGATGACGATTTTTGTGTAGGCCTACTTGGAATGATCATATTTTCCATTTTATTTATTTTCTTGTCTTGTCTCTACGCTAGGTATGGCCATTCCATTAGCACAAGTATCGTGTGATTATTACAAAATTATGAAATTCTGCTGTTACGACAATCGACTTGTTAGATATACGCAAGTGTCCCCCCCCCCTTTCCGGGCTGCCAGTCGAAAGATAAATATTTAATGCTGATGCACTATGCCAGTGTTCTTTGTCTGTTGCTGATGACGGTGATTTTTATCTATGTTTATGTTTGGAATGGTTTTAATATATTATGTCCCAGCCTGCATGATGCATCTACTCGAAAAACGATAAGCTATTAGGAAGAGTAAACAAATACTGCCCGAAAACCTTAAGCATACATTTTCACATTGAAATGTACACATATTACTATTAGTAATATTTAGTATTAGTATTAGTATGATAATACTAGTAATAATGAGGTGAGATATGTATGTACAGTCAGTGTCACTGATATAATATTGTTTATCTTTTTACGGCGCATTAAAATAGATAGAACAAGCGTAACACGCTAGACTTATTCGGGAGGTCCCCGGTTCGAATGTTCGATACTTACCAAGTGCTGGCAACAATGACATTTACGGTTTTACGAAAACTGACGCTATCCTAAGCTACTTCATTAGCAGTTTGTTTTTCAAAACAAGTGTTGTTGACCAGTGTTATGTATTGTTGGTGATTGTGAACGCGGATCTTCCGCTTTGGTTTTAGTAGAACAGACTATTTCGACAGATAGACCGGGACCTGCCTCGCGCGTTACACATCGCTAGTGGATGTGCCGTGTTGCAACACCTCGCCAGCTTCAAAACAGTGACACGTCACTGTTCTTGAGCGCGGCCATGAATTTAAAGACCCCTATTGACGTAGGTCGGGAAATATACAACTACTTAGTGTTGATTGATATTAAGACTAATTTGTTAAAGAGGTGAACGGACGTTCGTGTTACGTTAGTGCTGGCTAGAAATAAATTCTTCTATTGTACCAAACCAATGAGACCTCTATATAGGAGGGTCTTGCTAGAAGTTGAACTGTTTGCACATCATTTTAATGATAATTTTTCTTTAATTTGCTTCTACATATTAAATTATTATTATTATTATTATTATTATTATTATTATTATTATTATTATTATTATTATTATTATTATTATTATTATGACTATTAAAATTATTATTACTAGTAAGCTTCGCAAACGCTTTTTTTAGTCGCGTTGATGGATGAGCTTTTTAATAATAAAATTTAAAATAATAACAGCATATTAACACGGCCCATACAAAGCAATCATTAGGTATGTTGGATCTTTGATTGTTTGTAACAAGGCTGTGAGTAAGGTATAAAATCTCATGTGAAGTTTTCATACAAGGCTGTGAGAAAGGTATAAAATCTATCTATATTTTCGTGCTATTTGGGTGGATTCTGACCAAACGGGTGGGGCTACAACGTTCATATTTCACATGGACATTAAGGTAAGGGTGATGTATTGACTTTTGAAAGAAAAAGTTGAAAAAGTTAGCCAGAATCTATAGAAATAAAGGTTTTAATATTTAACACCTCAAAAAATGAAATTAAAACCTTTATTTCTATAGATTCTGGCTAATTTTTTCAACTTTTTCTTTCAAACGTCAATACATCACTGTTACCTTAATGTGCATGTGAAATATGAACGTTGTAGCCCCACCCGTTTGGTCAGAATCGGTCCAAATGTCACGAAAATATCGCACTAAAAATTGGAAAAAAATCGTAAAAGTACGATATTCATGAGAAATATTTCTTCGATTGTACCTAAAAACGTGGCAAGTCTAAGTTCAGAGAAAACGAAGATCCCCTCCAATTTTCATCAAGATCGCATATGCCGTTTGCCCGGTAGAGAGCGAACAAACAGACAGAAAAACAAACAAAAAAACAAACAAACAAAAAAACACCCGAGCTAAATTTTTTTTGGGGGGGGGGGGGTCGGTGAAATTGAAGTCTTAGTTTCGCTCATCCAATTATTATTGCTTGAGGGAAGCAATTATTTACGGAAAATTTTAAAGCTTGGAATAAACGTTAATTTCCGTGTTAAAAAAATGAAATTTTTCATGAAATGATTTTTGTTTGTGTACCGCTACGCTAGAATTTTATTAGTAGAGAGAAGGCCTAGGCCTACTGAAGTGATTAAATAAAAAATAAGTATTTAGAGTCTACCCACTTAGTCACATAACTGATTTTCAGAGGGAGGACAGTAAACCAAAGAGACCAAGCCTACCCTGCAGGCCCCGACGCAATCGATGAAAGAACGATAACCAACCAAAGATCGATATTGTTAATAGGAAATATAGCGGTGGTAGAGGTATGGACAGTACGAACACCCGCGGATCAACGCCAGAATCAACTAGGCCGATTCAGAACAACTTTAAATGTATTGTGTGCCTCGTTGCTAGGACGGCTCCAAAGTCACTTTTTACCAATTCCAAGAACTGATTGACTTAAGTCCAAATCAGAAGTTTAAAAACTTCTGACTTTAGCGGGAATAGAACACTGGACCTTCTGCATTGGAAGCAGGCAGGCTAACTAAAGCTAACCACAAGACTAATGAGCCACACAAAAGACCAACGAGCCTTTGGACTGTGAACCTATAGGGCTTCCTTCTAATTTAAAACTAGGGAAACGCCAAAGTCGTTGTTAGACGAGTGATTGAGCCATGTGTTGAGTACCCGGAAACATCCCCTTTCCTCCCCAAAACCTAAGACTGAATCTAGCTAGCATGGGCATTTCCTCCACAGTCTATTAGGCTAGAGTGGTGCATTAGGACTTACAGTGTTGACGCACCCATATAACAACTAATCTCAAACCCCTCTCATTTATACTCACTAGGCCGCTTCGCAAACGCTTTTTCCAGTCGCGTTGATGGATGAGCTTTTTTGGAATATTTCTGTCCAATGATTACGTTTTTATGTGGAATCTCCTTACTTTTTCTATAGTTACTTGATATTACTTGTTCATTATACACCTGTAAAAGGCATATATTAAAACCTTTATTTCGATGAATTTTGACAAACTTTTTCAACTTTTTCGTTCGAGAGGCACTACATCACCATAACCTTTATGTCAATGTAAAATATGAACGTTGTAGCCCCACCCGTTTGGTCAAAATCGGTCCAAATATCACGAAAATATCGTATTAAAAACCGGAGAAAAAAATCTTAAAAGTGCGATTTCTATAAGAAATATTTTTTCAAATGTCTCTAAAATCATAACATATATGATTTCAGTGATTTTAAACGTTCCTATAAAGTTTCATCAATATCGGAGTAGCCGTTTGCCAAATATCACGAAAATATCGCACTAAAAATCGAAAAAAAAATCGTAAAAGTACGATATTTTATGAGAAAGAAATATGTATTCGATTGTACCCAAAAACAATACAGCTCTAAGTTCAGAGATTTCAAAGGTCCCCTCCAATTTTCATCAAGATCGCATATGCCGTTGGCCCGGTAGAGAGCGAACAAACAGACAAAAAAACTAACAAAAACAAAACACCCGAGCTATTTTTCTTGGGGTAACGTAAGTAAACAAGGAAAACGCTAAAGTCCCGCCGCGTTGATGGATGAACTTTTTGAAGTTTTTAGTTTGCATGGGATATCTTTACTTTTGAAAGTGCTTTGTTTTGCTGCTTACGCATTGTAGGTGATTGTTGTCAAGTTTCTATTGTAACTTGTCAATTGGTATTATTTACCGTAAAAAACTTATATTAAAACTTTATTTCGATGGATTCTGGCTAACTTTTTCAACTTTTTCTTTCAAAAGGTACTACATCACCATAACCTTAATGTCCATGTGTAATATGAACGTTGTAGCCCCACCCTTTTGGGCAGAATTGGCCCAAATGGCACGAAAATATATTGCACAAAAAATCAAAAAACTTATATTAAAAGCTTTATTTCTATAGATTCTGACTAACTTTTTCAAATTTTTATTTCAGTAAGCAATACATCACCATTACCTTAATGTCCATGTGAAATATGAACGTTGTAGCCCCACCCGTTTGGTCAGAATCGGCCCAAATGTCACGAAAATATCGCACTAAAAATCGAAAAAAATCGTAAAAGTACGATATTCATGAGAAATATTTCTTCGATTGTACCCAAAAACGTAGCAAGTCTAAGTTCAGAGATTTCAAAGGTCCCCTCCAATTTTCATCAAGATCGCATGTGCCGTTTGCCCGGTAGAGAGCGAACAAACAGACAGAAAAACTAACAAAAAACAAAACACCCGAGCTATTTTTCTTGGGGTAACGTAAGTGAAAAACAAACAAAAAAACAGAAAGTCAAATTTAAGTCTTCACTTCGCTCGCTACGCTCATCCAATTATTATTATTACTAGATAAACGCTAAAGTCCCGCCGCGTTGATGGATGAGCTTTTTTAAAGTTTTTAGTTTGCGTGGGATATCTTTACTTTTGCAAGTGCTTTGTTTTTCTGCCGACGCATTGTAGGTGATTGTTGTCAAGTTTCTATTGTTTCTTGTTAATTTGTTATTATTTAACGTAAAAATCTTACATTAAAAGCTATATTTCTATGGATTCTGGCTAACTTTTTCAACATTTTCTTTCAAAAGGTACTACATCACCATAACCTTAATGTCCATGTATAATATAAACGTTGTAGCCCCACCCGTTTGTTTAGAATTGGCCCAAATGGCACGAAAATATCGCACAAAAAGTCAAAAAACGTATATTAAAAGCTTTATTTCTCTCGATTCTGGCTAACTTTTTCAACTTTTTCTTTCAGAAAGCAATACATCACCATTACCTTAATGCCCATGTAAAATATGAACGTTGTAGCCCCACCCGTTTGGTCAGAATTGGCCCAAATGGCACGAAAATATCGCACTAAAAATCGAAAAAATCGTAAAAGTACGATATTCATGAGAAATATTTCTTCGATTGTACCCAAAAACGTGGCAAGTCTAAGTTCAGAGAAAACGAAGGTCGTGTCAAATTTTCATCAAGATCGCATATGCCGTTTGCCCGGTAGAGAGCGAACAAACAGACGGAAAAAAAAAACAAAAAAAAAACAAAAAAAACAAAAAAACAACCGAGCTAAATTTTTTGGGGGGTCGGTGAAATTGAAGTCTTCGCTTCGCTCATCCAAATTATTATTATTATTATTATTATTATTATTATTATTATTATTATTATTATTATTGTTATTATTATTATTATTATTATTATTATTATTTTTATATTTTATGTTTTTCATCTATTCTTTTTCATTCATAAATTTACTCATAATGTCAATCTTTATATAATTATCACATTGTTTAGACTCACATGTCGGTAATTTCAATTAAGCAAATTTCAATTATATTAGGTTAAGTGTTCAGAAGTGAATTATCTTTAATAAACATAGTTCCACAGATAAGCTGCATAAGCAGTTTGTGGAAGGTCGAATGTATGAAATATGTAAGGTTATGAAAGAAAGAAATGTATCTACAATAATAATAATAATAAAAAAAAATTATTATTATTATTTCAAATTTAAGGCTTTCGCGGCCCGGTAAATAATTAACACAATTAACTGGTCGGGACATTTCGCCGCGTCGATTCTGCTTTTATTGCGTTTTTTGAAGAAAAAAAAATTGGTCGCATTTTAGCCAATAAAGATATAAAAACTATTTATACTCCATGGAAAAAGGTAGCCCATTTGATGAAGCCAGTCAAGGATATAATTCCACTGCAAGAGAGTGGTGTTTACCAAATTCCTTGCAAGTGTGGATTGGTTTATATAGGCCAAACATACAGGACAGTAGGAACAAGATTGAAAGAACATAAAGCGCATTGTAGGCATGCTCGAGAAGAACAGTCGGCGGTTGCTAAACATGCTTATGAAAATGCTAATAATCCAAGACATGAAATTCTGTTTGACAGTGCCACAATAGTTTTCAAGGAGCCTCGGTTACTACCAAGATTGGTTAGAGAGTCCATTGAAATAGCTAAAACACCAAACAATTTTAATGGTGATGTTGGGTTTAAGCTGAGCGGGTCGTGGGCGCCCATAGTAAAACTGATTCAAGACAACTCCAACGCTGGCCGTATCGTAAATAAACGCATTATCCCCGAGATCTTACTCCCGGTTTCGAATGCAGGCCTTCTCGTCCTCCCTGTCCCGGAAATGGATCAGCCCCAAGAAAGTGGAGTTCGACGGAGTGATCGGATACGCACCAGAAATTCTCAAATGTGAGGTTGATCTGGTTGTGAAAAAGACTTCATTAGAATGTAATGCAATTTTATAGAAGGCGGAGCCTGATCATGGTAACTGTTTGTTTTGTTGTTGTTATATTGTTTTTCTATGGGAAGCCTTGTCTTGCCTTATATTTTTGTAAGTTTTTAATTTTATTTCTTGTTTTCTGAGGATAGCCCACACAGTTGGGCTGAAACGTCAAACGCAATAAAAGCAGAATCGACGCGGCGAAATGTCCCGATCAGTTAATTGTGTTAATTATTATTATTACTAGGGAAACGCTTAGTTGGACGCGTTGTTGAGCGAGCACCGGTACGTGCAACATGACCCGAGAACGACATTCCCATAAGGCCCACCACACAGTGTAGGCCTAACTGGATATTGACATTGTACACTATTAATCCAGTCCCTGGCCATAAGACCCGTAGGAATTTCGACCTCGATGGAATTTTTCTTCTGATCCTGTTAGGGTATACCTTAGGGATAAAAAAAATCTTGGGTAGACATCTGGCATTCCGGGCCTAAGTTTTTTACGACGCCATCTTGTTTTGGGCATATACATATAGTACACGCTCTAGGTTTTCATACATTTTCTATACTTTTGATTATAGCTGTAATAAATCTGACGTTATATTTGGATTCTCCATAAAATTTCAAATAAAATAATACTAATTTGGTCGTCCTGGGTACATTGTGGGATTATTTTTAAGGAATTACATATTATTAGTCCTGCATATAGGTGCACTAATACACACATACAATCCCTGACCATAAGACCCGTAGGAATTTCGACCTCGATGGAATTTTTCTTCTGATCCTGTTAGGGTATACCTTAGTGATAAAAAAAAACTTGGGTAGACATCTGGCATTCCGGAACAAAGTTTTTTACGACGCCATCTTGTTTTGGACTTATGTATTTAGTGCACGCTCTAGGTTTTCAAACATTTTCTATACTTTTGAATACAGCTATAATAAATCTGACATGTGATTTGGATTCTCCGTGACATTTCCAATTAAATAATACTAATTTGGTCTTCCTGGGTACATTTTGCGGCTTTTTATTGGAAAATAAAAAATAAAATTCATAGCAAAAATTGTATATTATATATTTTTTTTTTTACTCGTCATGGAATGAATGAATAATGGCGTTTTCCATGGCATGCCTCGCAGTGCAGCAATGTCATTGTTGTCGTCAC
>JAMZAV010002120.1:0-5000 GCA_024449915.1 Sweltsa coloradensis
TTTTAGCAGAATGGGGTTTTGGGTTAACTTTTTTGCACCGATTGGACAAGTTCCCAAGGATTTTGGGCCCAAGATTGTGATGGACATTAAGGTCTAGATTGGCCCCGTGACAGAGGATTGACATGAGATTAAAAATTCAAGATTAGCAAATTGGTGGTTAGGCAAATGTGATTTATGATCTTACAGTGGACTGCAATCATTTTTGGAGATTGACAGCCGCTGTAATCCATCATTGGACGTTATAAAACATCAATTGTACATTCAATGCATGGACATTTGCATTTCAAGCTGGTATTTAAATGTCACGGCGTCTATGTATAATTTAGACATCTTCAAAGTATGCATTATAATTGTTGATATCTAAAGGATAGAGGTCTCGCGTCATTTAAATGTGGCTCCTTGGTGCCTTATTTTCACTTTAAACAACATTATTTCAGAGCACATTTACTGACGGGCATAGTAAGGTCTACTAGATAACCTCCCTAAAAGCTTTATGTTCTTCTTCTTCTTCTTCTTCCTAACACCCAGAGTTGGATTTAAACCATTCTTAACCCAGCTGTTTTTTCTGCGATCGGTATCCTTCTGCCTTCACTGACAGACATATTTTCTAGGTGGTCTTCATCTCGGATATGATCTCTGCATAGACGACATTTGTGGGCTCCCATCTTTGCCAGATATTTAGCCTTCTCATTGCCCATTTTTGAGCAATGCATTTTGTACTAAAGATGCAGTGTTGTTTGTGTAAATGTTGTCTTGGATGTATTAACAGTCATTGCATTGCTGTCGGCCCATTGTGACAAGATGACAAGAGCTACGTTCATTTTCCTTTGGAGACCTTTAATATCCTTGTATGAACTCTATATTTCTACATCATCTGCATATAGTAGTATCCGGATGCCATATTTTCCTTTTAGTTCTTCAACAATGTCATTTATCATGATATTAAAAAGTGAAGGGCTTAGGACCGATCCTTGCAGAAGGCCTTGCTTATGTTGTTGGTGATATCCCGATTAAGCGAATCTTGGAATGGTACACTAATGAAGCGTTGGTCCAAAAAATTTCGCTCCATTTCAGTTAGTTTTCCCGATATATTTAAAGCACTTAGTTTTTTAGTAGCTTTGGTCTCCATACTGTATCATATGCTGTTTGAAATCGATAATTTCAGCAAGAGAGTATTCTTTCCTTTGAAAAACATCCTTAACTTACTGGGACAATCTGGCAAGTTGGTCAACCGTCCTACGATTAGGCCGGAAGCCTGCCTGCTCTTCTGTCAGCATGTTGTTTTTTACATGTATACACTGAGTGGCTTTAGGACCATACGTTCTACAAGTTTGCATACACAGCTCGCGAGGGAAATAGTTCGATAGCTGGAAACATCTTCTGGAGGCTTATTAGGTTTAAGGATTGGTGTTATTTCCGCCTTTCTCCATTCGGCCTGAATATATTTTTCCCATGTCAGGTTAATATAAGCTTAACTTAGCTTAGCTTTTCCGCCTAGTTGATATCGAGTTATGAGTTCTTTTACCCCGTCTGGGCCCGGGGTAAAATTGGCCCAGAGCATAGCTCTGCTAATCGTAAAAGGAGATTTAAGAGAAAAAGTCCACCTCGCAAAAATCAGCTAGTAAAAGCGGAGTATTTTACTCCCCAAAACTAGAGGCGAGCTCTGGCAATCGTCGTTAGGGACACTTCCCCTTTCCTTGGATGACCTCCCCGAAGACGATGACAATCGACAACACGAACGATGACCCCCCTTTCCTCCCCCTACTCGTGGCTGATACTGACCAGCATGAACCCCGCATATCCCCTAGGCTAGAGTGGTGCATTATGACCTAACGGTTGACGCGCCCATAATCCAAATAAACAAAAAATGTGGGTATATTATCTGGTCCAGATGCTTTACCAAACTTTGTGTTGTGTAATGCCCACTGCATTTCGTTCATTGTAAATGGTCTATTGTTTGCTTCAACTTCTCTTCCTCCTGTGTTGCTTCCTAAATTCTCTGCATAGGACCATATTCTGTTTCCCAACATCATCCTGCTAACAGCTGCATAATGTTTAGCTAGGGCTTTAGCTTCATCTAACTAGTAGTTATGATTTCAGTCCCATTAAGGAGGGGGGCTTTCTTTGTTAGCCCCTGGTGTTATTTAAAGAAGATAAGAAAGCCAAACGCAAATTGACGTATTTTAATAGCACAGCTCTAACTGATGGAGCATTAAGATTTAGGTGGCCTCCCTGACATCGAATAAGTATATTATATATCACAGCTCTAACTGATGGGACTTAAAGGTCTATAGGTGGCCTCCCTGACAGCGAATAAGTTTACTATATAGCACAGCTCTAATTGATGGGACATAGATGTAGATGGCCTCCCTGGCAGCGAATAAGTATATTATATAGGACAGCTCTAACTGATGGGACATAAAGGTCTAGGTGGCCTCCCTGGTAGCGAATAAGTATATGTGTGGCTCGTTGGTCTTGTGGTGAGCGTATCTGCTTCCAATGCAGAAGGTCCAGGGTTCGATTCCCGCCAAAGTCAGAAGTTTTTTAACTTCTGATTTGGACTTAAGTCCATCAGTTTCTTGTGTTAGGAGTTTGTAAACGGTGACTTTGGAGCCGTCCTAGCAACGAAGCACATAATAAATTTCAGAGTTGTTCTGAATCGGCCTTGTTGATTCTGGCGTTGATTCGCGGGTGTTCGCACTGTCCATACCACTGATTGCTATATTTCCTATTAAAAATATCGATCTTTGGTTGGTTATCGCTCACTCGTCGATTGCGTCGGGGCCTGCAGGGTTGGCTTGGTCGCTTTGATTTAAAGTCCCCCACTGAAAATCAGTTATATAACTGAGTGGGTAGACTCTAAATAAAATTTATTTTATTATTTATTTATCATACAGCACAGCTCTAACTGATGGGACATAAAGGTCTAGGTGGGCTACTTGGCAGCGTATAAGTATATCATATAGCACAGCTATAACTGATGGGGCATAAAGGACTAGGTGGCCTCCCTGACAGCGAATAAGTATCGCCCATCGTCGCCCGGCAGACAAGCGCATGCGACTGCTTAGGCGACACGAACTCCAGCCCTGTATACATCTACCAGAGTTGGTGGGTTTTCATCTATCTGCACACGCCGCCCCGAAAGAGTTACAATCTTGAAACTCGGTATATATGGCCTGGTATGTGGTCCATGACATACCAAAAAAAAATCAACCCGATCCGACAACTCGTTCTGTGTTAAAAAAGGCTCTCAACATCGTCAAATTCCTTTCGGCTGGCTGGTGGCTGGGTGGGTAGGTGGGTGGGTAGCTGGCTGGCTAGGAGTTCTCCGCGGAGATTAATTTAGCCTACAGAGAAAACGGTAAATCTTAGAACTATGAAACTTGGACCACACTTAGATGTACTTCAGACGCAGTGACCTTTGCTTTCAAAACCAAAATCGGGTAACAGGGACCGGAGAAAATCAAAATTTGGATGATAATCAAAACGCGTAATTACCATGGCGTGGTAATTTGTACAGACTTGAAATTAAACATGCTTATTACCATTATAAATATATTGCGTTCAAAACACAAGGGGCTAAATTTGGGGATGACCATGGTCCCAAAAATGACAAAAAACATATCTGAACTTTAAGAAATGAATCGTTCGAAGTAAACGCTACAACTGAGATGTTTCAAACGTAGAATACATTTTGATATTTCTCATTCTTTATCACTTTTGAATATGGAAAGCAAACTTGGGTAACGGGTACCGGAGAAAATCAAAATTATCAAAAGTAGGTAATTCCGTACTCTTATGAATAATACGCTACACTGAGAAAACGGTTCAACTTAGAACTTTGAAACTTGGGCCACACTCAGATGTACCGCATATAACCAAAACCGGGCAATTGGGACCGGGGAAAATCAAAATCAAAATCAAAACGCGTAATTACTCAGGCGTAGTAATTTGTACAAGCTTGAAATTAAACATGTTCTTAACCATTATAAATATCTTGTGCATGGCCAAGCCATTTTTTTATGATTTCGAGTTTTAAAATTTAACTTTTTTACCACAAAAATCGTTGGCTTGGCGCTCGTCAACAGGCGAAATGATCTTACTTATTTTTAAAGCGAAACTAGGGAGAAAGAATAAAAAGCTTGGCTCAACTTCTATATCTCACAGCATTCACAGCCGAAGACTTTTGAAGGAGAGCTTGGCTGCCGTTTTTTTTTTTTTTTTTTTTACAAATTTTTGTTTTTGGTTGGATATTATATAGCACAGCTCTAACTGATGGGACATAAGAGTCAAGGTGGCCTCCCTGACAGCAAATAAGTATATTATATAGCACAGCTCTAACTGATGGGACATAAAGGTCTAAATGACCTCTCTGACAGCGAATAAGTTTATTTAACGAGCGAGCGAAGCGACTATGTGTCTCCATTCTACTTAAACGGCGCTTATTCTGTGAGTCTGTGTGCGTGCGTGTGTACATTTCGAAAATCATCCGAATCGCTGAACAAATTGCGCTGAAATTTTAAACAGATATTCGGTACGAGTTTACTGAGAACTGCTTACAAAATTAGCAAGATTCGTTGCTATTTAAACCTACAAGACATAATAAATTGAATATAGGCTGGTATAATGTGTAGAAAATTATTTTATTGACAATGGTTTTGTTTTTGAAAAAATGTTTTTTGTTTGTTATTTGCCTGGCTGTGGAATACAGGGCTCAAGGTGTATCGAATTTAGCACGCTCAAGGTACTCCCAAATTCCGCTCCGAAATTGAGTCAACCTTGCAATATTTACACGTATTTCGTACCTTCTATGTTTTTCATAGTATTGTCACAGACTACACTGCGTAATATGCATTTCAAAACATGTTTAATAATTTTTAAAATACAATCCAGAAGTTAAAAATTATTGCCGACCAGGGGATTGGACACAGATCTCCCACATTTCGAGTATATGGGCGCCTTAGCCAACTAGACGCAGAAAACGCCAATGTCGTTGGAAG
>JAMZAV010002120.1:7500-110400 GCA_024449915.1 Sweltsa coloradensis
CGTATGCTGTATTGAAATCGATAATTTCAGCAAGAGTTGATGCCTTCCTTTGAAAAACATCCTTAACTTACTGGGACAATCTGGCAAGTTGGTCAACCGTCCTACGATTAGGCTGGAAGGCTGCCTGCTCTTCAGCCTGCATGTTGTTTTTTCCATGTGTACACTGAGTTGCTTTAATAATATTTCGTGCCATAAGAGTCAAGTGGAGACATCATATTATGAATTAAAAGTAGGAAAACGCTGAAGTCCCGACGCGTTGTTGGATGAGCGTAATTGGTGCATTGAGCTGCCATGTGTTATGCGGATTTTCTGTTGTTCTGTGAAAAAATCATTACTTGGTTGAAGATTTTTTTATTAAAATTAATTTAAATTGAATAAAAAATAAACTTTAATTTTTAATTTTTTTTGTTAATCGTAATTTTAAAAAAGAAAAAAATCGTAAAATTGCGATTTTCATAAGAAATAATTATTATTCGATTGCGCTCAAGTTTCACACGAATATATTAATTCATAAAATTAAGGTTCTGTGAAAAAATTATTACAATCGGATAAAGCATGTAGGTGTTATAAGTCAAAGAATTGTTTTAAAATAGGAAAAAAAACGTAAAATTTCAATTTTCATGAGAAATAATTCTTCGATTGTGCTCAAATTTCACACGAATATCTTAATTCATAAAACTAGGAAACGCTCTGTTGGACGCGTTGATAAGCGAGCACGTGCTATAGCTAGACCCACATTGCACATTTTTTTAAATTTAAAAATTTACGACGTTCGCGTTTCCAGTATTATTTATTATTGCCAAGGTATTTGGGTAAACCCGTGTTTAAATCTTTACTTTAAAATCCACCGCCATCTAGAGGACCTTGACTCCTTGGGGAAACTATTTAATCTCTTTGTTGACAAATAATAGACTGCTTCCTCGAAAGTATTTTGATTACTTCTAGGTGGCAGTGCATTAGAAACTTCGCGCGTCTTTTCGTTGCCATGGCAACGTTACTTTTGTTATAATGTAATTTCCATCTACACTACTTATCGGATCAAAATAAAATTAACATATTCGTGACCGGACGGACATTCTAAATGATTTGGCTATCTCAGATTTTGTCGCCGTTGAGTTTGAATAAAAAACTTTCGATTAACTTTAATGTAACTTTTGAACTTTTTGAACAATTTTGACACAAAACTAATGGCATTCAATCGAGAACAAAGCTTGCGGATGGTGAAAATTTCAACTCGATCCGAGCCTCCGTTCGAACGTTATCGCGAGACATACAAACAAAAAAAAAAAAAAAACAAACAAACAAACAAACAAAAAAAAAAAAACAAAACCTGTGACTAATTTTTCCGGCAGAGTCAAATGGAAACGCTCGCTTCGCTCGCTTAATTATGGTTTCTGTGAAAAAATCATTAAAATCGGATAAAGCATGTAGGTGTTATAAGTCGAAGAAATTTTTAAAAAAATCGAAAAAATTCGTAAAATTGCGATTTTCATGAGAAATAATTTTCCGATTGCGCTAAAAAACGTGGCAGTTCTAAGTTTAGTGATTTCAAAGGTCTCCAGAAATTTTTTTTAGCCGGAATCGTGTTAACAAACAGCCAAAAATACAAAAAAAAATAAAAAAACTTTTTTTTTCTCCTGTGTAGTGAAGTGGAATCTTCGCTTCGCTCGCTACGCTCATCCAATTATGAGTCGAGAAAACACAATATATGGTATGTTATGTCATTTATTTATTATTTATTTATTATTGGATGAGCGAAGCGAAGACTTTAATTTCACTGACCCAAAAAAATTTAGCACAGGTGTTTTTTTTTTTTTTTTTCTGTTTGTTTGTTAACTCTCTACCAGGCAAACTGCATATCCGATCTTGATGAAAATTTGACAGGACCTTCGAAATCTCTGAACTTAGAGGTGTATTGTTTTTGGGTACAATCGAAGAAATATTTCTCATGAATATCGTACTTTTTCGATTTTTTTTCGATTTCTAGTGCGATATTTTCGTGCCATCTGGGCCAATTCTGACCAAACGGGTGGGGCTACAACGTTCATATTATACATGGACATTAAGGTTATGGTGATATAGTACCCTTTTAAAAGAAAAAGATTAAATAGTTAGCCAGAATCCATAGAAATAAAGCTTTTAATATAAGTTTTTACGGTAAATAATACCAATTGACAGGTAACAAAAGAAACTTGACAACAATCACCTACAATGCGTAGGCAGAAAAACAAAGAACTTGCAAAAGTAAAGATATCCCATGCAAACTAAAAATTTTAAAAAGCTCATCCATCAACGCGGCGGGACTTTAGCGTTTTCCTAGTTTATTTAACGTCTATCCTATTCCTATTCAGTTATAAAAACTGATTTACAAAGGAGGACAACTAAATAAATCGAATTGGATAGATGCAGAAACTACAATAAACTACATTTAGGCCTAAGTACATATTTGAAATATTAGCATTACAACAACAATTTTGATAACAAATAAAAATGATATAAAACGTATTTAATTAATGAAATTGCTGTTTCGTTTTGTGGGGATCCATCCCCCAACATAACATAACATAACATAACATTGCTTAACGGTTGCAAATGGGCCCTTCCGCCCGGTGGCAACCACTCACTCCCCCCAGACCTAATTACTGTCCCCCCCTAAAAATGATCTAAATTCCCTTAAAGACCCACTACCTACAATATCCCCCGGCAAGTCATTCCATTCCCTAACAGTCCTTTCCATGAAACCATACCGACCCAGATCCGTTCTTACTACTTGACGCTGGAACTTCCATGAATGATCCCCCCTTCCCCTGTAAAGCCCCTCTTGTAGCCTATTGCGGATGTCCCCCCACCCCCTACTTCCCCTAGCCGCCCTGTACATATTGCACAACCTAACCTCCCTTCTTCTTCCCTCTAATGACTCCCACCCCAACTCTCCTAACATTGCAGTGACACTGTCAAAATACTCTCTCTACATTCCCTTATCATCCTCTTCCCACCGCCACCGCCTAACCTTTCCCGTAACCCTTCTTGCCGCCCTACGTTGGACTTTCTCTACTTCCAAAACCTCCCCCAAACTTATACGGATCCCATGCCGCCGCCCCATACTCCAGGACAGGTCTCCATTCGACCACTGGATGTATTTACTGTCATTGCATTCCTGAATATACATTTTTTGCTAATTATTTTTAAAAAAGACTTATAATTAAAATTAAACTTGATAGAATGTTTTTCCGGACTATTTTTTAATGAATTATTGTTTCCTACGTTTTTGCCGCGCACGCTCTCTGTGGAGCTTCGTCCCGGTGCCGGTGCTAGTTTCCTGCCACTGCACAATTCTTAACGCAGTAAGCAACACAATTCGTGTAGAAGGCGTGTTTAACTAAATAACAAAAGAAAACGAAAAAAATAAGGGGTGCCATGATAGTGAATAAAGTCACGAAGAATGAAAATAATATTTATATTTTTTACGAAATATAAAATCCAAGACCAACCATTTGCGTTACGGCTAATCTTTGGCTTGTTTTAGTTTTTGATTTCTTTGGGATTTGAATTTTGTCACGCCCCATGCTGTAAGCGGATGGTGAACTGCCTAATCACTCTGACAACAAATCAGCAGTGTTTAAGATCGGTGGCATTTTGCTGTAGGAGCGTCATTTTTCTGTTCGTTGTTTGTTTAGTTTTGTGCGGCATATTTTCAGCAGACTTTACTCATCTAGGTCCTAGGCTAGGCCTATATCAGGTGAGCTTGAGTTATAAATTGTGAACTCGACAGTTGAGCCTAAGTCCTAGCTAATGCTAGGCCTAGGAATGGCCTAGGCCTAGCCTAGCATTAGCTAGGCCTAGGTAGTAGGCCTAGGCCTAGGCCTAGTACTAATAATAGCCTACTAGGCCTACTATGGGCTAGTAGTAGTAGTACTCTTACGGTTGGTATGGACAGTTTTTTTTATGTGTAGGGCCTACCTACACTAGGGAAACGCCAAAGTCGTTGTTAGACGAGTGAGTGAGCCATGTGTTGAGTAGCCGGCCTACCCGGTAACATTCCTTTTCTCCCCCCTACCTTAGGCCTCCCTAGCCTATCATAGGCCTAGTAGGCTAAATAGGGCTGTGGATATTTGCACCCACTGAGGTGAGCCGAGGAGGTTTTATGCTATTTTCACCCATGTTCTGCGCATGCGCGGGTGCTTCCAGCCGTAAATTATGCTATTTTCACCGATGTGAAATAAACAACTCGAAGGTGCTTTCATGAATATTTTATGCTATTTTCACCCCAGTTCTGCGCATGCACGGGTGCTTCCAAGAAGTAAATAATAAGGTAATTATATAGTATACGGTTGGCCGAGAAAAATGACTTAAAATTTTGTCACCTTGTTTTTAGAGGTATTATTAATGATTCCTAATTAATTTCCAGTTGGCGCACTATAAACTTTTTGTTATTAGTATTGTTATTCGTCGTTTTAACTACGGTAGTTCTGTCACTGTGTATGTTTGTGCGCGAGATCGCCATGCTGGTTTGCGTAAGGGAAGCGCTATCTACACCGCTACGTCACAACCGCTGCGTACGCAGCGGCCTGTACACATGGAGTTTACCCGCTATCAATGCGCACACCCCAAAACAAAACCCCCAAAACATTGAAAGGTCATGGAGGGAGGTGCGCGCCAACATACCACGGTATGGGCGTAGGGAGGATCATTTCGTGGGGTATTTGGGTGAATTTTTATGGAAGCGTACCCATCCACAACATACCGAACGCATTTGTGCATTCTTTAAAGAATTAGGCATTTTATATAACCCGGCGAGTGTAGTCGTTGACGAAGAACAAGTTGGCGATGATGATGAAGAAGCGGAACCAGCCACCACCAATTTCAAAATATAGCGGTCGAGTTCAAGGTAAGAAGTGTATGACGTCACGGCGGCATATGAGCTCCATTGCGTCACTTCTGTCATTGCCAACATGGTGGACAACATTGACATTGCGGCTACACTACCTACGTAGATAATTACATGAATAACATCATTTATGGTTGAAAGTTTGTGTTGCGCCAACTGAAAATTAACTATAGAACTTTGATAATACCTCTAAAAACTAGATGACAAAATTTTAAGTCATTTTTCTCGGCCAACCGTATACTATATAATTACCAATAATAATAATAATATGCTAGATACACCGACGTGAAACGACTCTTTCCTGATAAAAAGGGTGCTTTCAAGAATGTTTTTTTGCTATTTTCACCGACGTGCGCGGGGTGTGTCCAAGGTTAAATTTAATGGCAGGTTTGTTCTTTTGTCCACCTCAAATTGTGGTAATTACACCTAGGTGTAAAATACAGAATCAGAAATGGGGTTAATTCACTGGTGGACAAAAGAACGAACCTGCCATTAAATTTAACCTTGGACACACCCCGCGCACGTCGGTGAAAATCTAAAACATTCTTGAAAGCACCCTTTTTATCAAAAATTTTAAACCCTTTTTAGGAAAGAGTCGTTTCACGTCGGTGTATCTAGCATATTATTATTATTTACTTCTTGGAAGCACCCGCGCATGCGCAGAACGGTTGTTCATTTCACATGGGTGCAAATAGAATATTAAATGTTGGCTACACCCGCGCAGGCGCAGAACATAGGTGAAAATAGCATAAAACCTCCTCGGCTCACCTCAGTGGGTGCAAATAGACACTCCGCTAAAGTAGAGCATTATGGCCTAAACTAGATGACGTTATCTTAAATACCCTATTTTGCACTACGTATATCACAGCACTCAATCCGAATTGACTCAAGTCGGTTCGAGTTCAATTCGGTTTGAGTCTCTTGATATACACACTCGATTCGCATTGAAGTCAATCCACTTTCCAAAGTGGACTGACATGAGTAAATTGCTTGATATACAGTTCAATACGCATTCAATACGGATTGAAAACTGCCTTAGAGATTTAGATTTCAGTGAATACCATTATTAGGCAGGCGGTGTTTATTACATGTTTACAATAAAATGGCGTCTTGGAGGCTTTAATAAAGACATAAGGCTTTATATTTACGTAGCTGTAGGTAGAGATACAAGTACATAGTATTTTCAAGTGTTATTCATAGAATCTTGTAGCATCAATTTAAACTGCAACAACAACAACTTCAATTCGAATCGAAATAGGATTGAGGAAGTCGTTTCGAATGTCCGTGATATACACTTCAAGTCAAACCGAATTGAACTCAAACCGAATTCAGTCAATTCGGATTGAGGGCTGTGATATACGTAGTGATTTATACGAATATTATAATCAAACTTAAATGCAAATGTTCCCGCGTACTCAACACATGACTCTCTCACTCGTCTAACAACGTTTTTTTTAACATTCCTTTTCTTCCCCTACCTTATAGGCTACAGTGGAGCATTATGGCCAAAACTATGACCTAATCTTAAATTCCCTATTATTTATACAAATATTATAATCAAACTTAAATGCAAATGTTCCCGCGTACTCAACACATGACTCTCTCACTCGTCTAACAACGACTTTGGCGTTTCCCGAGTTGGCTAAAGCGCCCTTATAGCCGAAATGTGGGAGACGTGGGTTCAATAGTCGGGAAAGTTTTTGTAATTTCTGGATTGTATTTTTTAAATTATTTGACATGTTTTGAAATGTAACGCAGTGTAGTCCATCATCTGTGTCAATACTATGGAAAACATAGCCAGTACGAAATACGTGACAATATTGCAAGGTTTACTCAATCTACGAGCGGAATTTGGGGGTACCTTGACGTCCAACATTCGATTAACCTTGGACACGGCATTTCACAGCCAGGTAAATAACAAAAAAAAAATATTATTTCAAAATGAAAACCATTGTCGTTAAAATAATTCCTGTACATTTCAACGTAGGGCCTATTTTTCAGTTTTTTATTTCTTGCAGGTTTAAATCGCAACAGATTGCTCATTTTGTTAGCAGTTCTCAGTAGGGATGACTTCGGGTACCCGGAAACCGGTTCGGAACCGGTTCCATTACGACCCGGTTCCCCTTTTTCAGAACCAGTTCTTTTTTTAACCTAAAAGTTGCCAAGGGCCTAGGCACAGACGAGAATAAATGAGCCAGAAACACCCGTGGTTGCGAAATTCTTAGGCCTAGGCCTAGGCCCTATGAATGTTGCGTCACAATTTTGACCTAGGCTTAGCCTAGGCCCATGTGTTGTGTTATAATAACATTGCAGAACTTGTTAATAACATTTTAATCATATGTACTAGTTCTATTTTTCACATTTAAGATCACATAATCCAAACTTTATGAACGAAAACGAAAGCAAACAATCTAGTAGGCCATTGTTTGTTCAACTGTTCTCACTAAGCAGTTCCTACAATGTCTGGGACACGGCTCCGCCCCCTATCGAAATTCGAATCGATTTTCGCCCCGCCCATGTTTTCAATC
Source organism: Sweltsa coloradensis (assembly GCA_024449915.1). Classification (NCBI taxonomy): domain Eukaryota; kingdom Metazoa; phylum Arthropoda; class Insecta; order Plecoptera; family Chloroperlidae; genus Sweltsa; species Sweltsa coloradensis. The sequence continues at coordinate 14,917 of JAMZAV010002120.1, forward strand.
GAAATTAGCCCGCGCAGATTCAAATTTACGAAAAATGAGAAAGAAAATATGTGTACGAACCGGTTCCGAACCGGATCCAGCAAGGGTGGATCCGGTTCCGCATTTTTTCGACCCGAAGTCATCCCTAGTTCTCAGTTACCTGGTCACGGATGTCTGTTTAAAATTTCAGCTCAGTCTATTTGGCCGTTCGGCCGTATGAGCCCGGACAGACAGACAGACATTTAACATTTAACAAACAGAATTAATCACGACCAAGGACCGATCTAGTTACGAGTAGCGTTGTAGACTACGTTCGCTGCGCTCACTCGTCTAAAAACCTTTAACGTCGCTATTTTTTTATCTAAAGTACCTACAAAACCTTAAACGTCGCTATTTTAAATCTAAAGTAGGCCCTACCTACTGATCAAAAACTGTCCATACCAACCGAAAGAGTTCCCTAGGGGCTAGGGTAGGCCTTAGCTTTGTGTATTCAATGGCCCTAACCGACAGGTTATATACTACCATCTTTGCCCTTTAACCTAAGCACACAGCAGGAGCGGGGAGACAAGTTTTGCTGATGCACTCCTGTCTTCCCGGAGTAGGCTAGCCACTAGCTAGTGAAACTAGGGTAGGGCCTTGGCCCTAGCCCTAGACCAGGTTACTTCCACTAACTCCTACCTTTCTGGTAGGCCCTAGGCCCAGGCCTACTTCTCCGGTTGGTAGGGCTAGGCCTAGGCCTTAAAGTGAAATAAATTTCGTAAAAAATTTGCGTCCGCTGGCTAAAAAATATTCATTAAGAACTGGCCAGGCCTACCTTTCAAGCTGGTAGGGGGCCAGGGACCCAAGTTTTGAAAAATGCGTTTGCAGCCAAAAGCCACCGTCAAACCGTAATTCCTATCCCACCTCATTTCGGTGACTTGAGTAAATTGCTAGTTTTGAAATCAAAACGTACGTTGTGGGATAGATGGGTGTTGCTGTTATTCATCGTTGCGATTGTTCCGAAAGAGTCAAAGCTTTGTGAATGTAAAACATCCCCCAACCAATCAGAATTGCGTATTATTACGCCTAGCGCTCTAGCGCTAAAAAAAGGAACCATAGTGAAAAACATTGCCTACGATTACGATGGCTGTCATTAGTGTAGAATGTCGATTCTCGAGTGTATAATGATACATAGCCTAGTAAGCGTAATTTTAAAAAAAGGTTATACATGATATACAAAGATAAGAACGGTTCAACATAAACATCCATTATTACTTTCTAACAATGTGAACTAACGAATGACAAATAATAAATCAAAGTCTCAGTCATCTATAATGAAAGCATACATTTCCTGAAATAACTATAAGATTCGTAGTGAATCATAGGGGCGATGACATAAATCACTAATCATCAAACCACGAGCTTTTCGGCCGTGGGTGGAAACGTACGTTTCGAAACGTGCGTTATGATTTCAAAACTAGCATTTGGTTCAAAACGTACGTTTTGGTAGTCACGTGACCCTCCAAGTCACTCGTTTTCAGAGGTGACTGCAAACGCATTTTTCAAAACTTGGGCCCCAGGGGCTATAATACCCTATGGTTATGTTTTACCTTGGTTTTATGCTAGGCCTAGGCCTATTAGGCGACCATGACGCTGTTAAGTTGGTGATATAGACAGAAATTAAAAAAGTGTGTCTTTTTGTCCGTTTGCAATTGTTCGCTCTCTACCGGGTAAAGACAAAATGCGATATATTGATGAAAATTGGCAAGGACTTTCGATATCTCTAAACTTAAGGCCGATGCACAATTGCCCGGTAACGAGAACGGGAAGACGCTAACGTTAATGGCTTCGATGCACAGTAGCTCGTGAAGCAAACCGACGGAAACAAATTAAATAATAGCCTAAGTGTGTTAATTATATTTTGTTATTCCTCGTATTTAATTTATTTCGCATATTACTCGCGTATAAACCATCAATCAGCTGATAAAATAGTTTTAGGACGTGCACACCTTGATTCCGATTGGTTGCGGTAACGTACGGAACGGGAACGTTACGGAAAGTTAAAACTTGGTGATGTTCCCGTTGTCGTTGCCGGGATACCGGAACGACCAGTAACGGGAAGCTTTATTGTGCATCGTGTCGTAAATTAACATGTGATTCAACTTTCTTCCCGTTATCGTTAACGGTGGGTAACGTTATCATTACCGGGCAATTGTGCATCGGCCTTTAAACCTGCCAAGTTTTTGGGTACAATAGTTGAAGAAATATTTCTCATGAATATCGTTACGATTTTTAATAGGCCTACAATATTTCCGAGATATTTGGCTTCGACCAGGCAAACAGCTTTTCCGATCGTACTGAAATTTTGAGACATTTCGAAATCTCTGAACTTAGACCTGCTATGCCTAAGTTTTTTGGTAGCCTACAATCAAAGAAATATTTCTCATTACCTACTATCGGTAATATCTTATTTTTTCCGACTTTTATACAATATTTTCGTAACATTTAGCCTCCGATTGGGCAAATGGCTAGGGGAAGGTGGGGTGCCTTGTAAGTTGTAACATATTTTTATTTTGAATTTTTTTTTTCAACATTACATATTGTTAAACTAGGCTATAATTTTTTGTCCTATTGTTACTAACATATATTTCCCCACCTAGGGGCCTACACTGAATTTTGGGACTCATTCATATGCATATGGTGAGAAAAATACATAATTGTGGGGCCACTACAAGTGTTGCAATGTGCCCCGTGCTTGGGGTGCGTTGTAACAGGCTATGGGGCAAGGCGCCCAGGCCCCCCCCCCCAGGCCCAACATGTTAAGAAATAGGTGATAAGGACATAGGATACTCACTCTGTAGGTTATAAATAATTAGCATATACATTTTTGATGATAACTCTAGGGCAATTCCACGGTAACGGAATTACATTTCAGAGAGCTAACAACACATTCAAAAGACAATATTTCAAATAAGGTAACCTTGTATTTAACTGTTCTATGAACTGACTTACATAGGACTTCAATTAAACTAAATTTAGCACAAGTTGTTTTTTTTAAAATTATTTTAAATAAGTTTTCAGACAGGTTTTTGACTGGTAACGGAATTACGCTGAAAGTGCCATGTGTCACAGGTTTAGTTAGTAGGCCTAATTGTTAAAAACCTGTGAATGGTGCAATAAAAATATATATTTTGCAGCTTCTACAACATCTAGAAGCATAGTAGGCTAGGTACTAAACATAAATAACATACCTCCATTAAAAATAATTAAATTACTATATTTAAACTGTATTTATATTCGGTAACGGAATTACGACCCCTGGTAACGGAATTACCCCAGCAAATTACACATTTAAATAATGCTTGCATGTGGTTTAATTTAACTCATAATGATGGTGTAATGCAAATTATTGAAAATCTTTAAGGATGTTTGGCATTTTGGTTGATATTTAAACTGTTTTAAGGTATTTATTTTCGGTAACGGAATTACCCCAGCGAATGATAAATTTTCAAAATGCTTGCATATCGTTAAATCTAACTCTTAATGATAGTCTAATGAAAAAAATGGTGATTACCAAACAAGGGAGTCTACTTTATCAACATTTAACACTGTTTTCGAAGCAATAGTGTTCTGTTACCGTAATTCTGTTACCAATGAAATATGGAGTAAATACATATTTTTAAAACTATTTTTGATTGAACTCTTCCTTATTTTAGTGAAACATTAGAAGAAAACTACTTTTGTTGACAATTAAGTACTATACAAATTAGATATTTTAAAAATAATTGATTTTTGATATTTACTTATTTATTATTTATTTATTTATTTATTTATTTATTTATTTATTTATTTATTTGTCAGTAGTACATTACATGGTAATTACAACAGGTAAAATATATATTCTAGTGTGCTGCCCTCAAAAACATAGTTTGAACGAGAGCAGTTCCTAGAGGTAATTGTACAGAGAATTTAATGTTGGTTTTAGTAAAAAGTTATACCTAAAGAGTAAAATGTAAAAAGTGAAAAGTAAAAAGTAAAAACTAAAAAGTAAAAATTAAAAGTAAAGTAAAAACTAAATTACTATTATTAGTTTATAACAACTCATTTCACCTATACTATTTATTTTGATATGAAATTATTGCTACTAGGAAAACGCTAAAGTCCCGCCGCGTTGATGGATGAGCTTTTTAAAGGTTTTAGTTTGCGTGGGATATCTTTACTTTTGCAAGTGCTTTGTTTTGCTGCCTACGCATCGAAGGTGAATGTTGTCAAGTTTCTTTTGTTTCTTGTCAATTGGTATTATTTACCGTAAAAAACTTGTATTAAAAGCTTTATTTCTATGGATTCTGGCTAAATTTTTCCACTTTTTCTTTCAAAAGGTACTACATAACCATAACCTTAATGTCCATGTATAATATGAACGTTGTAGCCCCACCCGTTTGGTCAGAATTGGCCCAAATGGCACGAAAATATCGCACAAAAAGTCAAAAAACGTATATTAAAAGCTTTATTTCTCTCGATTCTGGCTAACTTTTTCAACTTTTTCTTTTAGAAAGCAATACATCACCATTACTTTAATGTCCATGTGAAATATGAACGTTGTAGCCCCACCCGTTTGGTCAGAATTGGCCCAAATGGCACGAAAATATCGCACTAAAAATCGAAAAAAATCGTAAAAGTACGATATTCATGAGAAATATTTCTTCGATTGTACCCAAAAATGTAGCAAGTCTAAGTTCAGAGAAAACGAAGGTCGTGTCAAATTTTCATCAAGATCGCATATGCCGTTTGCCCGGTAGAGAGCGAACAAACAGACGGAAAAACAAACAAAAAAAAAAAAAACAAAAAAAAAAACAAAAAAACACCCGAGCTAAATTTTTTGGGGGGTCGGTGAAATTGAAGTCTTCGCTTCGCTCATCCAATGAAGCATAAAAATTAAAAACAAAAAACCGTTCGATAACAATCTGTTACATTTGAGGATACATTATAATTATAACTATAACAATAGGATATGTACACACAGATAACTTTTTTTTTAAAACAATACTAACACAAACAGAATTAATACAATGCTGGGTATAGTCATAAATAATGAAGAATTAGAACCGCGGGAATGGCAAGCAGGAGTAATAATATGACTCTTATTTAGATAACACGTTGTTGGTTACATCTTCAATACATTGTTGTGAACAGCAGGCCAACCATTTCGTTAGATCAATTTTGAATCGACTGCTTCGTACAGTGGTTCTTATTGGTAATGGGAGGGAATTAAATAGTTTGGGCCCTAAAAATATGGCGTGTCTTTGAGTTAATGTGAGTTTCGCAAGTGGGGTTATTAGGCTGACATTATTGGATTTAGTGTTTATTGCATGATGATTTACTTTTCTGTAAATTGATTTAAGTTTTTATGAATATGAGTGCACAATAATTTAACGTAGAGTTTGCGAACACTTAAGGTATTAGTTTCAATAAAAGTGGATTTCGACGGGAAGAATTTAGGTTTTTTAAGGATTATTTTTAGAACAAGCTTTTGAATTACGTTTAGCTGATGTAGGCTATGTGAGTGTCATAAGCTCCTCCCCAACTCAGTATTCCATAAATAAGTGAAGATTGTATCAAGGCAAAGTATATATTTCTAAGGAGAGTTTTTGTCAGAATATTTCTTAACGTATAAAAAACGGAATTACATTAGGAAACTGGGTAGGCCTATTGGTAAAATAGTTAGGCCTAAATGGCTAAAGTTCGTACAATTATTTAACTATTTTTGTATTATCTTGTCAATACAACATGAAAGTATTGAAAGGAGTTTAAATGAATAAGTTTTTGCTTAAAAACATACCCAAAATTTAAACAACTAAAATATGTTCTAACAATGTTCTCCAACCTGCAGTGGTATAGTGAAAATTAAAATGCATGCAAAAGTGAGAAAAATATAATTTTATGGACTTTTATAAATTATTTCCAAAGCACAACATATTAATTTACTGAAATTTCCATGAAATACATTTCTATAAAAATATGGTAGGCCTACTTGTTCATTAACGGGACCCCCTCCAAGAAATGTAAAAATTATGTGAAAACATTTCATTAGACAATCATAACTACTACATCTACTCCATCTGAGTTTCAGGAGGTCACGAAAACACAATCATTTCGAACAAAGCCTTGAAAACATCCTTTCCGTCTAGGTACAAACTTTGCGCCACAAGTGACACAGCCTACGCCAACATACTCCACCTACAAAACCTTTGACGTCGCTTTTTTAAATATAAAGGACTGTCAATGGAAAAAGTACTTTCGTTTAAAATAGCGACGTTAAAGGGTTTGAAGGTTCATTTGGTGTCCGTGAACGTCAATGTCAGCTGCACGGCGACGACTGCTCTCATGTAGGCCTACGCGTTCCAATGGACTGTACTCGCCCGAGTCACGTTGAACGTTTGAGTCAAGTTCACTGTCCGAGTCATATTCAACTCCTCGCAAGTTATAATTATTCATTGTAAACAGAAATAAGTAAAAAAACGACGATGGGGGGACCAATTAACAAAAAATTAAGGGGGGTCCCGTTAATGAACAAGTACCAAAAATATTTCATTTTCTCTAGTCAGGGACACTTAGCTGTGGAATTACCCTCTAGTCATATGTTATTTTTAAATTTCAGTGAAAGCCATGAACAATCAAGGTTAGACCAATTTAGGCCTATAATGTGGAAAAGTCAAAATTAAAATTTAGTTGCATGGCTTGTCTCTCTGTGCCACCTTTTCCCCCTTTTTACAAAGATAATTTCACAAAATGCCATAAAATCACAATCATGCCTTAAAGTCGGTATATCAACTTGGAAAAACTTTTAATATGTTAAAGGTGTTGATGTTTTAGAACGTTGGTTAAAAGGGAAAAATTCCCAAAAAATTCTGCTGCGCTCGGCAGCGATTTTAGTGGTTTTCCGGCCGAACGTGGAATGACGTCATTATACGCCCGGCTCGCTGGCTGACTTGAGCTTCGTATGCGCGCTCGGTCCCCCGCCCCGCACAAAGAGATAACATTGCAGTATAGTATCATCATTCAATAGTGCGGTGAAAGAATGTGCATCAGCTGAAGTAATAGTGTAATAATATCGATGCTATTTTATAATGGTGTATGTAAGTCTAAATATAAAATGGTGATCAAGTGCAGGTGAATATAAAAATAATAATAGAAAATAAATTACACAAACAGCTATCATTTCATCGGTTTCCAAACTGTGATAAGTTATCATAAGCATACCAGCAACTATTGTCATACTTGTCTTTATTTTTCATAAAACATATTTATTTTATATTTTTCCGTGACATTTTGTCCTAATATTGTGAGCATATGCATGTATATGCAATAACCATCATATGTAGAATCATTCAAAATCAATGATAATAAACAGTCATTCTTTATAGAAGAGCGTTGTGCGCGAGTTTCACCCAACTTAAGCCCCAAACCATCTAGCAGACAATCACATTAGAAATAGAACCTTCCTAACACGACTGTACATGACACAAGCTCGCACTCACATTTATCTGAGCGGTCGTAAACACCCAGCGCGCAATCTGTGTTGTATACGTGATAAGTTATGCGATACTTGAGGATACTTCTTTCCACGCACTTACCAACGCACTCGTATTCAAACAAATACATACCATTTCTAATAAAGAAAACACAGATGACGATAGGGTGAGATGCCAACCACCCCCCCCCCCCCCCAAACACGCACAAACACACATATCACACATTCACAACATGAATATTATATTGCTGCATGAACGTACTGCTAAAACGTATATATCAATAAATGTTTCATATTTGGTACCTAGATCATAATGTAATGTGAATTTGACATACAAAATAACATGTTTTACACAGGTGCCCTAGAATCTTACCACAAAGAAAGACTCAAGTATCTTCCAAAGCGAGTTCACTATCCATACGAAGGAATAGAAGCACGTGGTATACTCGCTATACTTGATCATAATCATCATAACTGATAATAATTCATCATCATCATCATATCATCATCTTCATCATAATTGGTGCTCTACAAACGAAACGCACAGCTGCGAGAAATCGACTGATTGGGTCTTGAAAGCCGAGTACTTCGTAACGCGAGCCGGCCGCGGACCGGCTACACGCTCGGGTCGACTCGATGAGTGGCCGTACAGTGACGTCATTTTTAGGCCACTAGTTTTCGTGCAGTGATATTTTAAAACTCTATTTACTTAGCAACCAGATGTCCGATCAAGCTGCATCTAAGATCTATTTCCGTGAAATTGAATGGTTCAAGATATGCTATGAAGTGCTACCAAGATGAGATAATTCCTTTAAATGCAGTTTTACAACAGCATTACAGTCCCTACTAGGCTACTACTAGGAAAACGCTCAGTTGGACGCGTTGTTGAGCGAGCACCGGTACGTGCAACACGACCCGAGTAAGACATTCCCATAATGTTACATACCAATAAGTCTTTTAGGTCTTGACCGATTTAGCTGAAAATTTGTAAAATAGGAGAGAATGGATAAAATCCACCGCCATCTAGAGGACCTTGACATCATTTCTTTGGGAAAACTATTTTACTCTTGATTTCTTCTAGGTGGCAGTACATAGTGACCAGAATTCTTGAGCGACTTTTCGTTGCCATGGTAACGTTACTTTTGTTAAAATGTAATTGCTATCTACACTACTTATCGGATCAAAATAAAATTAACATATTCGTGACCGGACGGACATTCTAAATGATTTGGCTACCTCAGATTTTGTTGCCGTTAGTTTTAAAAAAAAACTTAGATTAACTTTAATGTAACTTTATAACTTTTTGAACGATTTTGCCACAAAACTAATGGCATTCAATCGGGAACGAAACTTGCGGATGGTCAAAATTTCAACTCGATCCGAGCCTCCGTTTGACCGCTATCATGAGCCAAAAAAGCTGTGCGACTTTCCGTTGCCATGGTAACGGGACTTTGTTATAATGTAATTTCCATCTACACTACTTATCGGATCAAAATAAAAATAACATATTCGTGATCGGACGGACACTCTAAATGATTTGGCCACCTCAGATTTTGTCGCCGTTTAGTTTGAAAAAAAAAACTTTCGATTAACTTTAATGTAACTTTTTAACTTTTTGAACGATTTTGCCACAAAACTATACAGCAACCCGCCTAGGTGGTATGTACACGTGTGCAAAATTTCAGGTCGATCAGAGAAACGGTGCGACCTGTATCGAAGCAGTAACAGAAAAAAAAAACAGAAAAAAAACAGACATTCGAGCCATAAGAGTCAAGTGGAGACGCTCGCTTCGCTCGCTCAAATCATATTATTAGGCCTACTGTCTGATACCATTATACAAGATTGTAACAACGCGCCCATAGAGTAAATCATTTAGAAAGAATTTACTTTCAGCACGTGGTACACAGTAAAAGTGAGATTAGATACTTGTTGCATCACTGATTGCTTTACTTTAGAATCATTGCAAAACGTTACCGGTACGTAGCTATTTAAACAAAAAATTGTAAAAAGGTTTTAACCGGATTTTTTATTTCACTTTGAATTATCAATAACAATTTATTCGTTCCTGAAACCAAAGTTTTCTTCCAGTGACTCTTCTTTTATGTTGGGAGGTGCAGTACAAAATGGCCACCCTTCAGTGCCTTTCAAACTTGCACTGCTGCTGTTAGATGGCTGTGGAATGCTAAAGCTACAATGCACCCCACGTTCCCCTACTCTGATCTTGATGTTAAAACTGAAAAGGCATCAAGAGGTCAATATGTCAGACATCTCTGCTCCGCACTTTTTTGTGGCTGGCATGGCGTGGCTTGTGTCGGGTCTCGGTTTCTCTCAGACTCTCAGTCGGTTGCCTTGCATTGTGGCTGGCCTGGCGTGGCTCGTGTCGGCTCTCGGTTCCTCTCAGACTCTCAGTCGGTTGCCTTGCATTGTGGAAGGCAGACATGTTTCACTCTTTCTCTTGTCTTTCCATAACATGTTTTATCCCCCGTTTTTTTCTGTGCAGAGGGGGCTTCTTCTGCAATTCTTTTTGCTTGCTAAATCCAGTATAAAATGGCTTCTTTTTCTGACCTGCTATGTATAGCGTAGGCCTACTCTAATGTTAAACAAGTTGACAATGACAACACAAAACAGTAATCATTGGACAGAAATAGTCGACCACAAAAGTTCATCTATCAACGCGACTGGAACAAGCGTTCACAAAGCCTATTTTTTTTTAAATATCCTACTGTGGCTCCGTCTAGTATTCAATATCAATTTGTTGGCTTCTAAGACCAAACAGGTTACCGAATACCGACCCTGGATTAGGGCCTAGGCCTATGCTGAGAGTTTTTCTTGTAGCCTAGGTACTGTGGTACTAGATGGACCCGTACAACTGCTCTAGGTAGGTAGGGTCTAGCCTACCGGTAACGTGTTTTAAGTTTTGTTACATGTTGAATTTGTGTTCTCTATTTTCAGGCACAGTATGGCTTTACCTGGTAACTACAAGCAAATTGCTATGGCCACCCCAGGCCCTCCTGCAGGCAATCGTAAGTAGTATGCCAAATTGTTGACTGGAATCAATCGTTCAAGAGATAAGTGGCCAAACCTAAGCCTATAACAAAATTAGTTATTTTTGGGTTCGTGTTAATATTGTCATAGTTGGCATGCATTCTCATCACTTTCCTTTGGTTTGGTAGCCTATTCTAAACTGATACCGGTACTGCATAAAATAGACCATGAATCTCTTTTTAGTAAAAGTAGGCCTAGACCTAAAAAAATCCAAACTCTGATAGTAAAATACGCTCAAATAATAGTTCAAATAATAATAGACCCTAGAGCTAGACGTTAGGCCTAAATCACCAATTGTTTTTAGTCCAGGTACGGTAGGTCATAGGGGCAGGTATTTATGGTAAAAACGAATTTTCACCGCTAAAAACCATAAATTATAAATAATTTTCAACACCAATTCACCACTTTTGGTCAGAACAAAACCAATGATGCTAATAAGTTCCACCACAAACACCTGCCTCCGAATTCTCATAGCTAGGGCCTACATTGTATATTGTAATATGTAATTCTTTTACAAGGTCCCATACCCCAAATTTTCATATGTCACTTGGAAGAGATATTATAGGCCTAGGCCTAGAGCTTTCAACCAAACGTTGAATTATTTTCACCGTCAATTTACATCTTTTGCGAATAATAAAAACAAAAATTTACTTATTTTTACCCCAAATATCTGACTCTGGGCTGTTCATAGGCCTATTCCCCTAAATTCCAGTCGATCAGGCTTAACTTGAAAACACTTGCTCTCACAGTCCTTGTTACAATCTTACATTTTATCTAGGACTATCGTTAGGCCTTAGCTGCAAACATATAGCTAGACCTACCATAAAATAAATGCAGGGTTGAAATTTTTTGTCTAGACAAAAAAAAACTGTAGGTAGGGTCTACTATAGACGGAGAGCCAGTGACAGTTTCTATTAGCCCTACCTCATAAGGTATATGGTTTGACTATAGGTAGGCCTACCGGTAGGCCTATGCGGATTTATGAGATTTTACAAAACCCGCGTCTTACCCGCCATCATTGGGACCCAAAAAAGGCCAATGAGGGCCGTCTATTACCTCATAAGGTACATGATGAGACTAGACACCCTACTTGTGGGCCTTTACCGAACCAGACTCCCCTAAAAAGGGACAAAAAAGTCGTCTTTTACCTCATGTCATAAGGTACATGATTGAAACCAACAGCATTTTATGCTTTGATGTGTGCACATTACGAATACTGAGAACTGCTAAGAAAATCAGCAATATCTGTACAGTTCAAACATAGTATAAGAATTATGTGTAGGCCTAGGATTTAATTTAACAATAGTTTTGTTCTTGAAAAAAACATTTTTAATGAATCATTTTTCAATGTCAGGCGGTGAATGCACTGCAGTGACCAAGGTGTACCAAATCTTGCACGCTCAAGGTTACCCAAAATTCTGCTTGGAGATTGAGTAAACCTTGCAATCTTTACCCGTATTTCATCCTGGCTATGTTTTCCATAGTAGGTACATCTGTGCATTTCAAAACATGTTCTATGACTGTTTTAATGTAATCCAGAAATTACAAAATGTAGCCTATAGCTTGTCCCGGCCGTTGTTTGAACCGGTTTCTCCCACCTTTGGGGTAGGCCTATAAAGGCGCCTTCAGACTAGGAGAACACCATTAAGTCGTTGTTAGAGAAGAGTGAGTGAGTCAGGTGTTGAGTACCCGGGAACATTTGCATTTTAAGTTGATTGATAAGGCAAATGATCTACGGTTTTGAGTAGTATAAGGGCACGTCAACTGTAAGGCCATAATGCGCCATACTAGTAAATAGGCCTATGAATGCTATAATGACAGAAAGAGCATCTTAATTTTCTTAATTCCAACTGGAGTTTTAAGTCTGTTGAAATTTGATTTTTAACATGTTTAGGGGCCTACTAGGCCTACCATGCTAAATTAATTGTTGATAGGCCCTCTCTTTTTGTTTTTGCCTGACATCCCTTTTCATTCCCAATTTGGTTGATATTTAACTTTAGCCTAAGTATAACTAAGCTGTTATTTTGTCGAAGTAGAGCCCTACAGTAGGTGTGTTACGTAGTTTTTAAGTAGTCCTATCTTACTTGTCATATCCATAGCTATTTGTTGTATCTCATTGGAGCATGATTGTGTAGCCTTACATTGTAACAAGAAATAACAGCTTTGTAGTGCTTCAGCCTTGCCAGCTCTGCTAGGCTTGCCAATGCCAAGTGCAATGATACAGTTCCTAATACCATGATTGTGTTGAATGAATCCTACCTGCCTCGTTAGCAAGTTGTGATGAGATGCAGTTTCTGTATTGTTTTTATTTAGATATGCTGTCAGCTGGGGCTCCTATGACATTCAACATTTTAAAAGGTAAGCATTAAATGGCTCTGACCTTGCAAATACCTTTGAGCAGTTCATAAACTTGGGTGTCTTGTTTTTGTTTGAAGTTGCTATTGGCAGGAGGGTATATAAGCTGTATCTAAGACAATCTAGGCTTTAACCTCGTAGGGCGGGGATCTATACTGTGACCTTGGAGGGGATTCTAGCACCCACATAATATAATGCCTTAACGGTTGCCTATAAACACATAATAGTAATATAAATGCTGCATGTTGTGCTTGGTTTGATCAAAGCTTCTCTGTCATTATCAGGTTGGTTAAATTTGTATAGGTAAGCTAGTCTATCAAAGTTTTGCATATAAAGCAATCACACCAACCTATGTTAAACTGCAGGATCATTTTACCTGAGTAATGTTTTATCTTTCCACTTGGGTGTGTGGTGTAGTCTACTCTCTAAAGGTGGATCTGCCTGCTCCCTGTGGTGTCCTGGGCAAGCCGAGTAGGTGATGATCCAACTGCACTCGCTTCTTTTTCCCCTACCTTTCTCTTGCACTTCAATTGCATTATTCATTGCATAAAATATCTCTGGGATCCCGTCGATCTAGTGTTGAGCGTTCGGTTTCTATGGATGCACATGAAAACTGATATATTCAATAACATTTAATGATGGATGTATTATTATAATAAAAATATTATATCTCTAGGCCTATCTGAAGCTTTTTTTCTGGAAAACTTAGTCCTAGTACAAAACACTATATCGTATTTCACACGCCAATCGCCAAGGCCTACTATTCGAACCTCGCGGACTATCGATATTCGATACCTAGGTCCTATTCAATTTGTGTCTTTAAAAACTAATAACGTGACTTTTGCAGTCGTGAAGGCTCAACGTTTTCTCATCATTTCTGATCAAACATTTTGATGTTGACTTTTGGACATCCAATCTTGATCACACTTCTGATTCCGTCCTGTAAAATTGTCACTGTCTTTACTTTGTACTTTTTACAGATATTGTTCAGTGTTATCAATTTGTTTTTGTCATTGTTTCGCTACATATTGGTTATTCCTAATTATCAAAATAATTCAATTAATAAAATAACATTAGCGTCAATATAGGCTAGTGGTTCCAACCAATGAACGCAGATTGCTTTGATATTGTTCTCTCAACATAACAATTGTCTCGGGTCTCAACTCTGTTCACGCTAGCTCAGCATTTATCTAGCATGCGGAGGTTGCTTGCTTGTGTTCGCTACACTTGGCGACCAGGCACATATGAACTCTTTATCGAGTGGGCGGGAGGAACAACAAATCTTCTGTTGAATTTTTGGGAAAAGGGACTAAGGATGGGGGGTTTGAGGGGACCTGCCCCCCAACTACAGCACAGCAGGTGAAAATTTTGAAAATCATGTTTTTAGCTTGTGTTTGGAGCGTTTTAGAAAAAATAAGAGGGCTGAATTCAATAGCAAATTAATGTAATTTTTGAACAGCAACAACTATAAAACTAGGCCTATATAAAAAAGAATTGGAATAGTGATGCGAGAAACCATGTTACTACCATTGAATGTGCTTATCATTACGTTCGCAATCACGTTTCAAAACAACAATAATGGGAAATTGACAATTGTCGAACTTGTTGGTCATTACTCTTCAATCTTCATAGACCTATTATAAAGTATAGGCCTACTTTTTACTCACTTTAAGCAAAAGATGTAGGCCTAACAGCAGGATTCAAAATTCAAAATTTGGTAGTTGTCCCCGTGGGGATTTACGGCGTGACTGAATTTCTAACATTCTGAAGTGTGGGGGGAATTCCCCCCATTCCCCCCCCTCCCCCTCCTAAGCACCTGAAGGTGATACTCATTTCTTCCTCACATTCATAATACCCCCACCACTACAACTTGTGACAATAGCATCTGCATTCTTTGGTTGGATTGGAACCCACCGGAAGAAAACACATTTATTTATTATTGTCTTCCAAACCAACTCGCAACCTTCTCGTGGTTTGACAGGTGAGTAGGGCAGTACCTATCACTCCCTGAAACTTATGGCGAGCTCTGGGTTTGTCGTCGGGAACTTCCCCTTCCTTTGACTATCTCCCGACTCGCGACAATGACAACACGGACGGACGATGACACGTGAGGAGACGACCACGACGTGGGGAACCCTGCCCTCCCCTACGCTTGTGGCTGGTTCTGACCACACAGGCCTGTCACCCTGTCTTACCTTACGTTCCTCCCCTTGGAAAGAAGTATACATGGTGTAATCCACACTTATAGAATTTTGTTTGAAGATTCCTATGTACACTTGACATGGCACCTGATAACTCTACTTTGAGTGCCTAAAAACACTAACTAACCAATTAAAAAAACAAATTATAAACCAACTAACTTGTGAACGGTATAATAGCTAGGTGTATTAGGCTAAAGCTAAGAAATTTTGGCTACCAAATCCAAAATTTCATTTAATAGCTAGCCAAAAAGGTATTTAAATTGAAATTTATATTACTTTAGAGCTAGAGTTACCAAAAAAAGCTTTTCATGCTGTTGCTTCTTACTTTAAAGCAAGTTCTAATACTAGGCCTTTTTAAAATCTTTGTGAAGAGGTTGACTGTTAAACTTGTTGAGATTGGTGCAACTGTGCATGTGCTCAGGAGTTGATGATTGCAACTGAACGGTTAGTAATCATTACCAAATTTTGCTTCAATGTTAGTAAAGAACTTTCTATTGAAAAGAAAAAGAAAAGTTGCAATGAATTAGCCTTAAAAAATCATTGCTAGACATATTTCCACCCGTCCAAAAAGTAAGAAATTTTAAATCCAAAACATGGATTTCAATTCATAAAATTCCCATTAAAACCATTAAAACAAAATTAACCTGTGCGTTCACATTGATTTACATTGAGTCCCACTACGAAAATTTGCAATGAAAATATAGATAGGGGGAACAAATTCCCCAAAGTTCACTAAAATGTAATCACAAATGTTTTATTCAAAACCGATGAATTAATTGTGGAATGTGT
The DNA here is from genome assembly GCA_024449915.1 of Sweltsa coloradensis. Classification (NCBI taxonomy): domain Eukaryota; kingdom Metazoa; phylum Arthropoda; class Insecta; order Plecoptera; family Chloroperlidae; genus Sweltsa; species Sweltsa coloradensis. Next base: position 30,796 of record JAMZAV010002120.1, read on the forward strand.
GTTTTGTCAGCGTTCTCATGAAATATGATGGCAATGTTATTAACCATTTCCCCAAAAAAGCAGAAAGCTGAGTGCTTAGACCCATCTCTATGCTAGCCTTAGTGACTCCTCTTCATTTAAGCTTACAACATCAAAAATTATATTGAATTTTTAATAAAGTAGGTATCTAAATAATACGGTTCATAAAGTAGAGCTACCCTAGGCCCTAATGCCTACATAGGCCTACCTACAAAAATTTACATATACATTAATTTACATATTTTAACACTCACATGAAGATCCCGTTTATATTACTAGCGTTTGACGCGGTTGGAGTTGTTTTGTGGTTAAATCATTGTTGTGCAATCAGACGCGGGTTGCAACAACCATTTATCCCGCATTCTATTCGAGTTACTCCAGTCAGAATAAACGAGTGGTCGACAAAACTCTGGTTGAGATTGGTGCCAACACTCAACAATGTATAAGCTCCATTTAGTCTTATTAAAGCCGATCAAAACAATTTCTTTTTAAATTTTTAAGCCGGCCGGCCGGCCAAGAGATAGATGGCGGGACCAAATAACGCGAAGCGTCGAAGAAAGAGGGAAAACATGGGATAGGGTTAATGAAGAAAGACTCTGGGAGGACAGGAAGAAGTGGAGAGAATTATTAGAAATGCCGGTTATGGAAGAAAACGAGGAAGAAGATGAGGGGTGCTGAGCCTGGCTAGCAAGCACTAGAAGATAGCCCGAGAAACTGGTGACTCGTCACCCCCCGACCCGACGAATGTTGGAAAAGGGTGTTTGATATATATAATAATACGTATTATGTAGACCTGCATTTCGGGCCGAGGAAACCTCATTTATTGATTTCGATATTTACCTAACGTCCTCAACCTGAAGTCCAAGTGAAGTTAAAAAAGCTTTAACCATCTAAAAACGATCATCTTATTTACTTCTATCCTACACCTTATATAATAATATGTCGGTTGCAACCAGCTAGAGGGTGCTTAGTCTACAGTGATCTTGTGTGAAGGTTAAAAACTACTCGCTAACTGTGTTAATTGCAGTACAGTCTAAACGCAGGTCAGGTAACTCGCATTTTAAGTTCCAATCCTTGTAAGAACGCTTGTATAAATGGGGTATCAACGGTCGTTTTTGTACAAAGGTCACACTGTATTTTGTTAATCTTCATGCTGATACATACCAATATGATGCATTCTTTTCAACTATTGCATGTGCTTGGGCCAACCAGGTTTGAATGTAGAATGCAATGTCAATGGTTTAATATGCTACCAATTAGGTAGGCCTACTCTATGAGGCTGTGGTTTGCACAAGTAGTATTGCAATTGCCAAGTTAAAACATGTAAATTGGTGCTGTCAGAGTAGGTACCTACATTTCCTTATAATCACCAGATTCCTAGTAATTGAACTTAAAATATGAATAGGTTCATCCGTCAAGTGGTAAAATATTATAATTCCTAGTGATAGGCTAGTTAGGCCTACTAGTAAATTTGTAGGCATTAATAATCATTTAGGCCTAAACATTTTAAAAGTACTTGGCGCATGCTTAGTGATTGGAATTTTCATGAACATTTTCAACCAAATTTAAAAAAAATTGTTTATTCTTTGTTTAGCCTAGGTAAAGACTAAGTTGCTAGTATGGCAAAAAAATTGTTTTTAGTTTTTACATCGGCCTACCTCTTGGGAGGTCTAAAAGTTATGAGCTACTGATTGTGGGTAAAGGGCACAAGTGTAGGGTAGACCATTAATCTATTAGGTAAGGTAGCAGAAAAAAAACATGAACTTTATTTAGCATCTAGGCCTCTGTTTGTAGGCATACTGGCCTACATAGAAAGATATGCGGTAAATGTGTAGGCCTAAACAATGCAGCATATTGCCACAGACAGCATATCAAAGGTGTGTAATTTTAATTTTTAACTTAAGTTTGTTGGATGAGCGTAGCGAGCGTAGCAAGCGAAGCGAAGATTCCATTTCACTACACTGGAAAAAAAAATCCGGAATGTTTTTTTTTTTTTCTTTCTTTCTTTTTGTATTTTTGTGTGTCTGTTAACACGATTCCGGCTAAACCGATACTCCGATTGTGATGAAATTTTATGGAGGCCTTCGAAATCTCTGAACTTAGAACTGCCACTTTTTGAGCGCAATCGGAAAATTTTTCTCTCATAAAAACGCAATTTTACGATTTTTTTCGAATTTTAAAACATTTCTTCGACTTATAACTCCTACATGCTTTATCCGATTGTAATGATTTTTTCACAGAACCTTTATTTTATGAATTAAGATATTCGTGTGAAATTTGAGCGTAATCGAATAACTATTTCTTATGAAAATTTCATTTTTGCGATTTTTTCTTTTTTAAAAATTACGATTAATTAAAAAAATAAAGTTAATTTTTTATTTAATTTCAGTTATTTAAAAAAATCTTTGACTAATTAATGATTTTTTCACAGAACAACAGTAAAAATCCGCGTAACACATGGCAACTTAGTGCACCAATTACGCTCATCCAACAACGCGGCGGGACTTAAGCGTTTTCCTAGTATGTATAATGTATGTAGGGGAGGTTTGAGACACTTTTCTTTAGAATTGCTGTATCTTTTTTAATTCTAGACTTTTTTGTATTTTTTTTTTTTTTTAATTCATGGTTGGGATGTTGGCTTCAAATTGCACTCTTTGGTTTAGACTATATTTTGCTATGACACTAGTATTTTTATTTTGTAATCAAAGCATACTATGTGTAATGTCTCAAACCTCCCTACAGGTGGGAGGTATGAGTCGGATGGTGGGAGGTATGAGTCAACTGCAATTTGAATCACTAATAGATATAATAGATCGTTTTTAGACTAGGGCAGAGTGAACACATGTATTTAAGATGAATATTATGTTTTATTATTATTGATTTTTGGTGTTTACCATGTTATTTAAGAATTATTTTGAGAATAACACACAATAAACAAATGCTGAAGTCACTTGCAAATATTACAATAGAAAAAAAACAAAAAACCCTGTATCGATTTTTCTATCGCATAAGAAAAGAAACAACATGCACATTAGTAAACATTGGCTTAGGCCTACACAAAAGTTTAGATAGGCATCCGCATAGTCCTATATTATAGTGTACGGTTTTAAAGTTTATAGCTAAATGTTGCGATATTTGGCTATCTCGGGAACAGAATATTGGTTTGGTTGCATTATTGAAACTGTATCATACTTTATAATCATACCATATCTGGTCTGGTGTATCTGGTCGTTTACCAGTGTTCAACACCAAACATCGTCATTACTTTTACTTTACTACTTTACGATCATATTTTTTTCTTCCAGGTATAAGGCATCCTTAAAATGAAAGATAAGATGTTGATTATAATTCTTAAGTATGTTAACTATGGCTTACTTAAGGATAAAAACCATTATATTATAATGTTTGGAAAACAAGCAATATACCACTATTATGTGAGGTTATGTGTCTGGCTCAAACCTCCCTCGAAAACTTGTCTCAAACCTCCCTCAGTCCAATTATTGATTAATATGCTTCAAATTATTCTTAAATTAATTTAAATCAAATTGGCATGGTTTTACATGATAATTAAACATTATTTAAGTACTTATTAAGATGATCTTATCTCAAGTCATGAATCTTGACACTGCACAGCTGCTTCGCAAATAGGAGGGAAACATACAATATTAGCAGCATTAACCAGGTGGTATCTATAGAAGGCATATTTGGGGTCAAATTTGAATCTTGTTTGGTTTAAAAGTTGAAGATGTTACAAATGCATAATTCTGCTATTCTGATTTTTTCATAATATCAACTGATAAGCTAAAACCTTCACTGGCTCATACCTCCCACGGCTCAAACCTCCTCACTCTCCCCTACCATAGGCCAATACTGATCACTGTATCAGTCACCCGTTATACACATAGCAGCACATAGGCCTTCACGTGTCATGTATTTTATTTATTTTAATTGATTCATAATAAACTGCAAATTAAATATTCTTAAAATCCATTATAATGGTCTGTACTGTAGACCTGTTAGTAACATAAACAAAACAAAAATATTAAAAATGTTAAAACATTCCTTCACTAGGCCTACATTTTCTATCTAAATCATAATCATTCATAATCTACCATATAAATTTTTGTGACTTTCCCACAAATGCGTTGCATTTGGGCAATTGCACTATGATACAATAGGTATACATATTTACAGTTTTGCTGTTATTTTAGTTTAGGCTTTTATACTATGAAAAAAAAACTTATCATAAAAATTAACAAAATAACTAATGTGCCAAATGTATGTCTCGTCAAATAACATTATTTTCAAACAATGTGTCAAATACGGCACGGCACACCTTTAATATAAACAAAGTAGGCATACAAACTATTGTACACAAATTGTTCACATTGTTTATTTTAAATTTTCATGCAACTACACTTTTTATAATTAATTACTCAGTTGCCATTTATTCCATGCTGAATCCATAAGGGGGTAAAGTAGACATTTTCTTATAAAATTTCCATAAAAGGCTTGGACAAAGCACATTAGGGTTGATGGTAAGAAGCTAGATGGACAGATTGGAATCATGGATTCTGCATTAAAGGTACGTAAGCTGATCATATAAGCATGCAGGTAACAATGTAATGATAGTGCCTGGAGGAGACTGTTCGTAACTTGTGACTGCCCTGTAACTAGATAAGAAGTGTTAGAGAAAAGTAGTACTGTATTGATGTTCTTCTTGCTATTGATTTTAAGTTGAAACTCTTATTATAATCCAAGTTTACTTTATTGCAGGGAAATAATTTTGTTTAGAACTATCAAAAACATTTCATGTCGTGTTGGACACATCTTACAGTTACACAGATGGCCCTACTACCTTAAGAAAAAGTACTTTTACAATTAATTGTTGTTCCACAACAGCACAATATTATATAATTAAAGGGATACCGTGTTTACTCAACTAGGGCCTATAGAAACCTCTATTTTCATCACAAAAATTTTAAACAATATTGATGTTACTCGTGACGGTTTCGCATAGCCTAATGGCGGCACCCCATTTTTTAAACTTGATATTTTTAAATAAACCTGAGGCCTATCTTTGCTTACCTAAATAGATTTTTTTTTATAGGCCCTATATTAAAAAGCCTTCTAGTCAATTCCGAAAGATCTCGCCGAGACGCTTCGGAATCGACCTCTCGAACCGACGCCACTACCACCCCCGACCGGGGGCGGCCACGGGAACGCCGTATTACACGCCCCCGTCGCGGGGGGACACACAGGTCGAAGTACCGTTGCCGCGCGGTTCGCACCGACGTGCACGCGTTCGGGTTCTACATTGGTCACTTATGTGCACATCACAAGGACGTGCGAGCATATAAAGTGTCACGTATCTTTTAAAACGATTTACTATTAATTTATTATTGTATTACAAAATGTCGTGCTGGTGTCACTGACATTTTTGTGCGAAATAAATTGAGATTTGCTTTGTTTAAGCTTTACGGACTTTACGGCTTTACGGGTTTTTTAAGTGTAGCTTAGGCCGAAGGCCACAATACAGTTTTCAAAAGTAAATAGGGCCTAGGTCCTAGGCTTAGGTCTATTACGTCAGAAATATCCTCTTCAATAAAGAGAATTTACTTTATATGTCAAAACATTTGCCCACATTCGATCAAATTTAATATTATGACGTTTCACGTTATTCGTCGTCAACAACTGTTAACTTCTAGTAGAAAGTGACTAGATTTATTGAAGTAGTTCCAACAATCGTCACACAGTCGCGCGGAACGTTAGATTCCAAACGCAAAAAAACAACTTTTGTATTTAAACCAGGGCGGGATAGGGAATTCCCCAACGGGGAAACTTCTTGATCGACTGGTTTCACTCTATTATTGCACATACATTATACATTTGGTAATACATTAATTTTTAATTAATTAATTATTGCGGTAGTGTTTTGTTTTTTTTAAATAAGAATTAAATATAGGTGAGTTGCAAAAGCAACAAAACAAAGCGGGGCATTTTATTATTCAGGTTAACAGATTTACACCAATAAAACAAAATGTATGATGCCATTTCGTAGTTGAATATTGGGGACAGGAACTTATTAAATACTCTTACTTTTATATTTAGATTACAAAAAGTTCCTCACTAATAGGCCTAATTAAGTTTAAGCAATGTTACTCATTACACATAATACAAGAGAGGTAGGCCTACAACGGAAAACAAAACTGTTGTGAAACAAACCTCAACTAAATATTAAGAAAACACCATATTAGTCAATAAGGTATGAAAATATTAAAGAATATTACACACCATAAAATACATGTCATGTGTCAAAGGGTTCCAGAGGGCTTGCTGTAGCCTGTAGGCTCATAAAAGAAAAAAGTTTGATCCCTTTGTCTTTTGAAAGCCATGGATTCTGGGACAATTAGTAGAATTGCAATACCGGTAATTAATAAATTGTAATGTTTTCATTGTTATTTAATTAGCCTTAATCTTGGCACTGTTCATGCATGATGTATGTTGATAAATGATTTTATATAGTGCATCAGTAGGCCTATACTAGTGGTGTTCCTATAATTTATTTAACAATGTAGGCCTACTAGTGAAAATAGGTTATTTGCTGAATAAACTTACTACTATAGGTGGAACCAGATAAGCTGGCGGTCGTCAAGGTCAAGCGTCAGCACGCACGCCAACGTTGACAATTTACACACAACTGACATTAGGTAGGGCCTACCGTATTTGTTAATGTTATCGTGATATAGGCCTACACAACATACAATTACATATCAACATTTTATAAACTGTGAATAAAGTAGTTCGTCCCACAGAATCTGTATTTTAACGAAATATTGATTTTAAGTAATCACGATTACGAAAGTGTTTTTTTTTGCTTTGTTGGTAATCGTGTGTCCAACGTTCCAGCTTTTATAATGCCAACCTTGCCAAAATGTGATTCAATGTTTAGGAGCATCAAAATGTCATGTTTTACTCGTACACTTCATAAATACTTTATTTTTAGGTAATACTGGGCAAGGCTTGGCCTTAAAATAGTCAAGTTTTTCTTCGAAAGCAGTTTTAGAGACCGTTGTTTTATTTACTTTTTGCCGATCCTGTGGCCATGGTGCGTGGGCGACAGTGCTGCGATCCCTCGGCGACCGCCACCTTAACTGGTTCCACCTGTACCTATGTTCCTACTGTAATACCATGGCCATTGTGCATTGACTATGCCCTAGTTTTGTTGCAAGTTGTTCATTACCTTGTTAAAAAGTTTGTGCATGCATTGGTCATGTTATACTGCGATGGCTGTGTAAATGTTGGCTGCCATGAATGTGCATGTCTGGTTTAGAGTTTTTGGCAAAATGCTAATTTATTTTGCTTTGTTTCACTTTTGCATCTATTCTATAACCTTGCAACATTAAAGTTATCCTGGTAATGGTCTTTTACATAGGCCATATTAGCCTACCTACCTGTGTTTTGATCATGGCTACTAACATTATACTACAACAAATAACTACTTAGTCAATGTGCGTGCACTGTTCTGTTAGTACCCTAACATTGCCAAGTCAACGGCCAGTTCTTAAGGTAGCCAATGGAAAAATTCTCCAAAAAAACTGTCTTCATAATCATGTAGGAAACGTTCATACCAATTATTTATCTTCTCAATTTTAATTTCAGAACGCCTCCGAGCCTCAAATGCATCCAGTGCTACGTTGGCGTCTGCGGTAAGCTTTTCTCAACCTAGCCTGCTATTCATTTTTTACATAATCCCAAACATGTTTTCAAATTTGCTTTAAAATTCTATTATACCTAATAAATAAACACTGATGCCCGCCTAGTGCTACTTAGCCTAGTAATTACACATAGGTTGCTGATATGAATCTCGGATCTTTTGAAATACTGCCCGCTTGCTATTGCAGCACCGTGATGCATCGCAATAAAAAAACATTTGCTTGGCTGGCCTGTTTCAATCAATGGTAAGAGCAATGCAACTAGGCTCGTTGGTCTTGTGGAGCGTATCTGCTTCCAATGCGAGGGCCAGTGTTCGATTCCCGTCAAAGTCAGAAGTTTTTAATTCTGATTGGACTTACGTCCATAAAGTTCTTGTCTTGGGAGTTTGTAAAGGGTGATTTTGGAGCCGTCCTGGCAACAAAGCCACATAATAAATTTCAGAGTTGGGTTCTGAATCGGCCTTGTTGATTCTGGCGTTGATTTGCGGGTGTTTGCACTGTCCATTACACTGATTGCTATATTTCCTATTAAAAATATCGATCTTTGGTTGGTTTCGCTCACGTTCGTCGATTGCGTCGGGGCCTGCAGGTTGGCTTGGCGGCTTAAATTTAAAAGTCCCCCACTGAAAATCAGTTAAAAAAATTTGAGTGGGTAGACTCTAAATAAAATTTATTTATTTTTATTTAATAGTAATAAACAATCCGACATGAAGAGTTCAAGTTTCAATTTATAGTCTAAACTTTTAACCATCATATTATTTACTTACGCGTAGGACTACTGGTACATGAATTCGTCTCAACTCAGCAGAAACATAATGTTAAATAAATAACACCATAGATGGGCAAATTTAATCCAAAATGGTGTTCCTTCATCTGTCCAGATACATATACACAACTGTAGCTAGTATTAAGTGGATCACCATCACAAGATATTTTTGTGAAATCAGATTGGTTTGAAGTGAATTGAATTCTAATAATATATTTCTTTCTTCTTTCTTTCTTTCTTTTATTACGTAACGGCGACCCCTCGTACAATATGTGTCTGGGGTATATTACAAGTCATTGTCTTAAAACTAGGCTATTACATCTGAGAATCCTTACATGTTAAAAATTTACACCAACAGCATAAAATCCATTATAAATATTTAAGTAATATGGGATTATAAAACAGTAAACCAATATAAATACCTATATTAAAGCAGTACGTCGGACATAGGCCTCGTACATTGTAAAAGTGTTGTTACTCAATTTCAATTGGCCCTTTTTAAATGCTACAATTGAATCAAATGCATTTGGCATTACCTGTGTCTACCTGGTTGTTATGTATTTATTTCATGAGCTGGTTTGTGTTATCTAGTTGTCTTAATTTTTTGGTAAACTGTTGAGAGAGATCCCTGCTATATGCGAGCCGTTTTGACATCTCACTGTTGCTATGGTAGGTACTATACCCTATGTAAATTTCCTTTTTGCCTGATAAAATGTTGTTGAATATTTTTGTATGTTTTTATTGTTTTCATATTTATATATATTGTACGGGGGTGGCCTCCGATCGTGTCTGTATGAGAGTTAATTCGTACTGCTACTGCAAATACTCCTGCTCCATACACGTTCCCCCTGGTTAATGCTGAACGATTGGAGTCATGCCTATCTCAACCAGTAGAGACAGAAATAGAACCTGCCCTTATGAGGGCAATGTCAAATTTATATTCTGGAACGTGGGTGGAATATCCAGAGATAAATATTTAGAGATTAAGAAAATTTTACATGGCGCTGACATTGACGCATTTGCAATAACCAAAGCAAGTTCTATAACAGATAAATACAAAGTTTAGAGAAGGCAGAGTATGTATTGGAATTTAATATTTATAGCCTCCCAAGCCAGGCAAATCTCCTCAGGCATGATTATTGGAGTAAAAAAGGATTTGACAGCCAAATTCAAGATACTTCATGAGATGGAGGAAGAAAACAAAACAAACAACTTGAAATTTGGGGGGGGGGGAACATCATAGCAACCCTCCACAGTTAGTTAGTTAGTTATTGGGGTTTTGTGCCCTAAAACCCCAATAAATAACTAACTAACTAACTAAACCAACATATTAGACCGTATTGAAGTGGATGAAGTAGGAGATTTCAACGCTCCTAAGTCCTAACAAGCTGTGGAATTACAATAAAAGAAGCAGGGTTGGCGACATAGTAGAAGCCTTTCTGAATAGTAAGTAACCCCATTATTCTTTTGGAAGGCACACCTTCGCCATTTACTTTTTAGACGAGGGAAAAGAAGGCGAAACTTCCATTAAATTTAAAAGGGACTTGCCTGTTTGCCCCCCGGTATGATGAGTTCGCTGCAGAGCGGCGAGAAATTTTTATTGATAAACATCCCAAAAAAATTACATTTAATGCTACAATTCCCCATTTTTTTGACAGGGACACGTATCTGCTCTAAAGGAGAAAAACCGATGTCAAAGTTTGGAAAAACAGAAAATGATAAGGTGACTTCAAATTAAAGCGTCAAATTTAAAAAAAAAACTTGAATGCCTAAAACACAAAAAATTTTTTAATGAAAATGACCTTCTGTTTTAAAAATCCTTCAACCCTTTTGGGACTTATGTGGACATAAAACTAGATCAGACTAGCGAAAACATCGTTAAAGGTTTTTTATTTTAAACCGTTAAAACCGATTGTAAAAAACTTTTTAAAATGGGTTTTAAAAAAAACGCTAAAATCTGAATTCGGGCGAAGTGCTCTGCGGGCCCAAACTAGCCGAATAAAATCTCGTCACCTCAGCTCCGCCCACCAGGCGTCACAAACACGTATCGCCGACACGTCATCCACGTCCAAACAGCTGGGAGCAAGCGTTAGCCTATAAATTTTTGGGCCCAGGCCTAGCGCTAGACAAAGAAACTAGATCAAAATTTTTTGCTCCGGAATGAACAAAACAAAAAGTTTTCCAACAACTTTCGTGAAGAGTGAACTACAAAGACTAATAATGAATTTTATGACAAAAAAAATTTCATAAAAATCCGTAAAAAAGGGGATCGGGTGACAGCGTAAAAAAAATTTCAGTGGGCGGAGATAGCAAGGGGAGGCTGGGGACAGGGGTCTGGGCATGCTTCCCCCAGCAACGAGTGGCAGCTGACGTCCAATTTTTTGCCCGTGAGAAAAAGAGAAAAAACTCTCGTGCAGTGCGCCCCTAGCGGCGACTCGTGGCCCGGACGGAGGGGGGGAGACAGCGCGGCAAATACAAAAGAAAAACAATCCACTAATAGCGTTTAAATAATCGGGGTTTTTGCCTTGAAACCCTTTTTCAAAAAAATTTTTTTAACGGGTTAACGTTTTGTCGTCATCCCAATCTGACGCATCCCCATTTAGGTTGAATTTTTTGGTAATAAAGCAAACAGCAGCGCCACTTGCAGCCAGTTGTTTTCAGACTTATTTAAAACTACATTCCAACAGCCCATCCCGAAAGATCAACCCCTGCCACCATTTCCTGACGTATCTTCGGAGAGCTTATGCCATTTCAAGATATCACGTCGAGAGGTCGAAGAGTGCTTGAAGAATTTGAAAACAGGAAAATCTCCTGAACCTGATAAGATTCCACTTAATGTAATTAAACATTGTAGACGATCGCTTGCTGAGCCTCTCACAATTATTTTCAATGCTTCTATAAATAGTGGAGTCTTCCCTACTAGATGGAAGCATGGAATAATAACACCTGTTCATAAAAAAGGAAGTAAGCACAATGTTACAAATTACAGACCAATTTCATTACTCTCTACATTTTCCAAAGTTTTTTAGAGAATAATTCATAATCGACTCTACAATCATCTTAAGAAGTACATTGTCCCCGAGCAGCACGGCTTTGTAAAGAAACGTTCCACTGTTACAAACCATGCTACATTTATTAGTGATATTGTTTTCCACTTTAACAACAAGAGCCAAGTAGATGCAGTCTACTCAGATTTTAGCAAGGCTCTTGATAGCATTGACCATGCACTGCTTCTACACAAACTTGAAGGTTATGGTATTCAGAGTCAAGTTCTCTCACTGCTGGCAAACTACCTCACAGGTCGAACGCAGTGTGTTGTTATTGATATCTCAAACTCCAGTTCTGAGCATGTCACGTCTGGGGTGCCCCTCTATCCGGGGTCCCTTAATGTTCACTATGTTTGTAAATGACATACCTGCGTGTTTTCCATCAAGTAAAGGCCGATGCACAATTGCCCGGTAACGACAACGAGAACGGGAAGAAAGTTGAATCACACGTTAACTTACGACACGATGCACAATAAAGCTTCCCGTTGCCGGTCGTTCCCGTATCCCGGCAACGACAACGGGAACATCACCAAGTTTTAACTTTCCGTAACGTTCCCGTTCCGTACGTTACCGGAACCAATCGGAATCAAGATGTGCACGTCCTAAAACTATTTTATCAACTGATTGATGGTTTATACGCGAGTAATATGCGAAATAAATTGAATAAACATGAGCGGAATAACAAAACAACAAAATATAATTAACACACTTATTATTTGATTTGTTCCCGTCGGCTTGCTTCACGGGCTATTGTGCATCGAAGCCCTTAACGTTAGCGTCTTCCCGTTCTCGTTCTCGTTCCCGTTCTCGTTACCGGGCAATTGTGCATCAGCCTTAAGTGTCTTCTATACGCTGACGACTTAAAAGTTTATAAGCCCATCAACAAAGCTAATGACTGCAATGCTCTTCAGTTAGAGCTTAATAATTTTGCCAACTGGTGTAGAACATGGAGACTTTACCTTAATGTTGATAAATGTAACTTGATCACATATACAAACAAGAAGAAAAATTAGAACGTTATCAATACATCATTGAAGGTGCTGCACTAAAAATTGTTGATTCCATCAGAGACCTAGGTGTACAGATGTCCTCTGATCTTTCTTTTAATGACCACCTTAGCGACGTTTCCAAAAAAGCACTAAGAATTCTTGGGTTTATCAAACGAAATTGTGCTGCTAACTTCTCACCCAGAACTATAAGAAAGCTGTATGTATCCTTGATTCAACCCCACGTTGACTACGCCAGTATTGTGTGGAATCCACATCACTTCACCAAAATTAAGCAAGTTGAACGTATTCACTATTCAGTACAAATTTGTAAGTTTTCTTTGTTTTCAAAATAATATAAATTTTCACCGATCACATTATGCTACACTTTGTCAACAACAATTGATTCCAACACTAGAAAGTCGACGTAGTGCAACCGACGTAATTTTCCTTTACAAACTTCTCCATAACTTCATCGTCACGGACCTACTTCAAAATATAAACTTTCATATCCCTTCAAGATTTACAAGAAATTACATCCCCTTCAAAATTCCATGTGCTCGTATTGATGTTTTTAAATTTTCCCCCATTAACCAAATTCAAGGCACCTACAACAAATTATTAGCCATTATTAATCCAGAAATTGACATCAACCACATGAAACTTCAATTATTTAAAGCAGCTGTTTATGCCAGTTCACCAACATGACTCATCACTTCTGTCACCTAATCAGCTTTTCACCAGTTTTGTATTTTATAACCTCATTTTTTCTTCATTCATCTTGGGCTTTTAACCATTTTTTTTTTATATATATTCTTTTGTTACTCAATTTTTTCTTGTTGTACTAGTTGTAAAATCTTAATTTTATAGTACTTAATTTTTATAGTGTTCATATTGATTTGTATAGGTAACGTATTACAGTATTATTTTGAATTGTATATTTTTTAATTGTTTAGTTTTAGCTATACCTAACACTTGTGGGTTTAATACCTGTTGTACCTGTACTAAGTTACTAGTAATCACCAGAGAGAAAGTTCCGAGAGAGGACCGAGACATAAAAGAGTTAGATGGAACTTTAAGAAAGCAAACTGGAAGGAATTATGAATATACACTGAAGAAAGGTTTACCAACAGAGTACCTAGTGGCAGATAACACAGAACAAGAGAACAATGAGATTACAAAATTATTACAAGAGGCAGCGATAAAATTCATTCCAAGAGGAAACGTGAAGAAATATAAAACCCTTTTTCAGAACTTGTATACCTGCAGCTTGTCAAGCCACCCCGAGCCGAGCCGTGGGACCCCAGCTTTTGGTTTACACTTGCATCAGGCCATCTCCCCGTGACGGGAAAATTGTTGTGTTAATCTGCAAACATTGACACATACTTTATACCGATCAAATGCGACACCTAGTGCAGAGTGGGCATGTTTTTATTTTGAGATAGCCTACTAATAACGTTCTTCAGTTCCTAGCATGAGCTGCCACAATGTTCAAACAACGCAAATCTCATGTGGGCCACCAAAATCTTTGTGGCTAAATTCCTTGCAAGCCCTGACATATGGGTGGACAGAGTACAATACCTATCTAGCTATCATTTTATGTACATTCCTAATAGAATAGTTAACTCTTATAAGTAACATTCTAAAGTTTCAAACGTGTTCCTAAATGATAGAACTTTCTCTTTTTGCAGAGCCCATTCATTTCAACATCTCATGGCCACCCAGGATTCACACCACAGAAAGTCGGAAAAGGTTCTGCAGTGAGTAAAATTTCAAATCTCAAAATTATAATATATTTTGTTATAGGCCATTTTGCAAATTTGTGTAGCATGATGAGAAGTAAGAACAATATTAACAGACAAGTTAAATAAGTGAATACAAAACTGTTGTGTCATATCACCCAACGCCGACTGCTTCTGACATTGACTGCGCTTGCTTTAGTTGCAAGCTAGGTGTTATTAGGTTTGTTTGTTCGCTTCAGTGTTGAAACCCGCTCTCATAACAACACTAGCCCAAAAGCCAGTGCAAACAAACAGACCAATTGTTAATGGGAAGATCTTGCAGGTCACTCTTCCATTTTTAGTATTTTAGTTTAGTATATTATTTAGTATATTTTTTGTGTGGAACAGTTAATGTCAATGAATATATGTTTGCTACTGGTGGCCAGCTGCTTTACTGGACATCCGATACTACCATCCTCAACTAGTAATTACATGTGTAATGAACTAACTAGCTATGCATTGTTCGAGTTAAGTAATACTAGTTAAGGTGGCAGTGAGAAAGAAATGGTAGTGAAAATAAGGAATTGTTTAAAGACAGAAGGTGTTTCTTATTCTTTTTAGATTTTAGAAATTAATTTGTGTTGTTTAGTCACAGTTAGTGAGCTGACAAAACTATTTAAAGTATTACTCTACTGTAGTCTTCGTAGAGACTTTTGGTCAATACGCGCGGCATGGTGTGTTCATACATTTCCCCCATGACATTTATCGGCATACCCATTCTCCAATGAACAAAAGTGTTTGAAAGGCACTGGATATACGTAACACTATGTTGCTATGTTGTCAGAGTGAAGCCCGAGTGCCCAAGGCCCCTAAGCCGCCTGAAAAGCCGTTGATGCCATACATGCGTTACAGTCGCAAAGTATGGGACACTGTCAAGGCCCAGAACCCCGAGCTGAAGCTTTGGGAGATTGGGAAGATTATTGGCCAGATGTGGCGAGACCTACCAGAGGAGGATAAAACTGAATTTGTGGAGGAGTATGAAGCAGAAAAGGTAAGGTCACAGTGATAACACTTGATCAGGATTACTTATTTCTGTATTTATTTGTTAAATGTTATTCATTTTTTGTGGTTGCATGGGTATTTTTAGGGGTGTGCAAACCCAACATTTTTATTGGCAAGTCCAATTCAAAGTTTACATTAGAAAAACATGTGATTATACGTCATGTAAATTGTAGGGGGCTAGATAATGCCATTTGCTTAAAGGTTTTTTAATCAGTTATGGTAGGCCAAGCCTAAGATGGCTCGTGCATCTGTAATGATCAAAATATGCTCCCACTAAAACTCACGTTTTAGAATTAACGTTGAAAACCATCTGAAAATTATCAAAAACTTGTTTATCTTACTGACTAACTTGTATGAAAAATTGATAACTGACTCTGGATTGTGATAGTGTCAAAACATAACATTAATGTCAAATTAATAAAGAAAAAATGTGAAGTTACTCAATTTCAATTAGGTTTGAACGACCTTCAAAATGGTCAAGTGATCAACTCAGCACTACCAATGCAGAAAAACTAAAAATTCTACCGTGCAATGGTCGCCTGATTTTGAAGCACTGGAAGTACTTTGACAGCTGAATTATTACGTCATATTATTGACGTTGTTACATTTAAAGTGGGATTTTAGATGCCTACACCTTTACTAGGTACTGCATAAGGATCAAGTTATGTCAAAAGAAAAGTTGAAAATATTTCTAGAATGCAGGGCTTACCTTAAGCAGGAACTCTTAGGCCTAGGCCTATCCAGCTACAGCTGAATCTAAAGCTTTTTGTTCATGACAGTCAGTCTACTTGTGTTTTTTGCAAGAATGGTATTGCCGCGAGCTCTCATTGATCGTTTAAATTTTGATTTTTAATTTTTTAATTTTTTTACTGTTGATGTTACGGTACAAATGTTTTTGTTTATTGGTTTTAATTCAAATGATCTAGGTGCCCGTTAGGGCGCCGCAGCCAAGCCGCAGTGCGCTACACACTCTGGCACCTTATACACCAAGCAAAGTTGGGGTGATTTCGAGGTGTCGCCCAGCCGTCATGAAACGTGATGTGAACTTGAGAACTATCAAAATCAGGGGGATTTAGGTTCCTGACAACACATGCCAAATTTGGTTGGGGTCCTAACGTCAATGTGCGTGACCGTGCGTGATTGGAAAATGCTAGCTCTTGACGTGACCCGACGTGAGTCAAAATCAACTCACGCGTTCACCTCTATGAGTATGCCTAGAATTCATACCAGCCACTCAATTCACATGATATTATATTTTTGTATTTTGAATAATAATGTTTTAATTTTTAAATGTAGGATTAATTTTAATAATAATCAATTAGAAGTTTTATTTTGTCTACTTACTCTTATAAGTCACTGGTGCTCTAGCTAGGGCCTAGACCTAGGCACAATCCATCAAAGTCGCTCAAGTCAAAGTTACGAGCTAGCAAGTAGAATTTAGGAGGGTCGAATGTCTTCCTATAAACTTTGTTGGATAAAACAGAACAAACAAGTAACAATATTGTTGATATCAATAATTCTTCACTTACAAAATTTAATATCTTTAGATTGGAGAAGGGTTGGTCCAAGTTCCAATCTAAACTTAACTAACCGGTTGGCCTTTTCCACACAATTGAAAATTTAATATCTGAAAGTTTTGTTTTAGCATCACATCACATCGATGTATGCTCTCGATGACAGCCTAAAGCTATGCTTTTCTATCCCATGCTAATGCCTTCTGTAGTTATCCCAATATTCATTTAATCACATTATACATTTCAGGTTATGTACAATGATGCATTGAGAGGTTATCATAGCTCGCCTGCCTACTTGATGTGGATGAGTGCCAAGATGAGAGGTAATCACAGAGCTGAACCATATTCACATGGTCAAATGCAAAGCACATTCACCCATGTACCTAGCATTTTCATTTTACAAGTTCAAACCAATACAGTTGGCTTTTGGAGCTTGAATGTCCTGCCAGTCATATCCACATGTTATTTTGTTGCTGTTTTAAGTTATAAACAGCTATGATGAATGTAACAATGCAATTAGATCAAAGTTACATGTCAGTAATCAATTTTACACTACATAAAACACTTATGTACTACCTACCTACCATGCAAAATTAATTAAATTATGTTGCCCCAATGAATTCACTCAGTCATCTCATATGTATGCAAATGTGAATTGTTCTAAACGTACCTGTCAATTGAATATAATAATCAAACGCCCGGTTCCAACAAAAGTATATTGTTATTATATTATTGAAATTTATCATATTGATATTAATTATGTAAACAAGGTTAATGAATAGACCATTTTGCTACAACACACATGCTGGAACTTTACAAGATAATTGGATTGAACTTATAAAATATGCTTTGTAATCCTGGTTTCCTTGGGGACGATGTTTGTTTGTATGTATCTCCCATGCACTTGTGTTTATGTTATTTGTGTTGTGTGTCTCACCTGTTGGGTGCTTTGCGCGTGTCGTCCCTTGTATACTGCTATCAGCTATCGCAGTTTCATATTCTTAGCAGCTTGGTGGGGCATTTTCTCATGTTTCAGTTAGAATATGAGAAAAATTTGAAAGTGTATCACAATTCCCCGGCTTATGTGGCGTATATTGCAGCCAAGACGCGCGGTAAGTCTGGTACGTACGTCACAACCTTCTTGATCACTATGGGTGTTCTGGATGTTGTATGTTACGTGGTGTTGGTACTAGTCATTGAAGAGACACCGGTGGATGTATTGCGTTGACCAAGAGCCGCTGATCAGTGATCATGATGCGTTATATAGACAAACCTGTACTAGCTACACCGGCCCAATGAGAGTATCTCGTATGTAGGTTACCTGTTTTATATTCATTTGAAAACCAAGAGAAGGCATTTCCTATACAATTCCTAGTGACCAATGGTTTTAAACGGTTGTACAGTTGTATGTCTTTTATGAAGAACAAATAATCATCAATAGTTGAAGCTAGTTTGCAAGGAATGTAATGGGTGGTTTCCTCATACTTGTCTACTAGTACATAGTACTAGTATGTACGTAGTATAATTAGGCCAGGTTGTACCAGGGGCATGTTCATGGCACATGCAGTCACAGCCTTGCCGTACTTATTATAATGAGGCAGAGATTTGCTGGTTATATTAAAATTTGATCTACATCATTTGAGCTTGATATAATAATGTAAGATAGGGGTGTGCAAGCCTAAGGTTTTTAAGCCGAGCCGAGTGGTAGGGCAAACTCTGTGTTTTCGTAGGCTCGGCTCAAATGAAACAAGCCTAAAACCAAGTTTGGCTTGACACGAGCTCGAAAATAAAGCTCAAGAAATTGAGTACTCGCACACCCCTATTTAAGAGTGACACTGCCTTACTCATAAAATAGCAATCATATTCCTGTCATGATTTTTATTCAAGCCACAAAGTGTCTCTTCATTTGCATGTTTTAATGTTTGTACTGGTGCTGTTACTAGTTTGCATGTCTCAATGTTTGTACTTCTACTGTAACTACTAAGAATAGAATCGCCAATTGTAATATGATTCATTAATAATAATATTCTTCATGTTAATTTCAAGTAATTTGACTTGTGCAAGATCATATCCTGCAAATATATTTAGTGAACTAAAACTCTTATTTTTCTATTGTAAACAATGTTTTGCAAAGTGACAGCCATTTCTGTCTTTGGGGTATGAAAAAAATTACAAACTATCAAAAGCATCAAAGCAAAGAAGGAAGAATAGCCAAGGTAGACATAATATTAAGAGTCATGAAGGAGGCTCTTAAAAGTTTATTATTAGGCCTACTTGTGTATTTTAAATTGCCTTGATTTGTCAACATTTATGTTGTAAAAATGGCTGTACTACTATTAATTTCTAAATTTGATGTTAATTAACAACATGGTAAAAACTAAAAATGATGGTATTTGTGTACACATTCCAATAAGGTAGTACTACATTCATGGTGTAATTGGCCAATTGAATGGCAAAACATAACTTTGACGTCAATTTTGTCCTTGATGTGAGATGGTTTTGATTATTGTATATTATGTTGATTAACATTTGTAGTAGCATTATTTGGCACCTAAGAGAGTTCACCTGAACGCATGCCCACTCATGTTATTATAGTAGTTAGATTTCCCCCCAATGCTGTATTTACTTGATTATAGGCCGCCATCAAGTACTGTAATGCCCGCACATAGCTTTTAGATTACCACTCAAATTTAGAGTTGCATACCATATGTTTTAATTTTATAAATTGTAGGGAGTTCATCCATCCGTGCATTAATCAGGGGGGGCGGGGGACTATTGACAAATGGTTGCGCACAATGGCAGAAGATGTTTCACATACCCCTCCCTACCTGGGGCCTATATTTGCATAAACAAAAAAATGGTAATTATTAAAAAATGTAACGATATTATTTCAATTGAATGATAAAGAAACAATGGATTGTTGGTTGCGAAGCAGCCTGGCGCACCAGTCTTACATTAGTTAATTGATCGACATCTAGTAATAATCCCAGTACAGTTGTGACCCCAGTGTCCAGCTCATGGCTTTTGGTCTGGTGGTCAAGCGACTAGTAATTGTAAGATACATTTAATGAATGATTGTCTTACCCATTGCTTACAGTAGGGATGTCAATTCCCAGAAAATTTTGTTCTCTGGTACCCATTTCTCAGTAACTGAGTTAGGGCCTACTCATATATTACAGTTTCTTTACATTCTGTGGTGGTATGTGCTCACGGACTCAACATTGTGACACACCAAAGCGTTTCTTACACAATAAATGATACAAAGAGAAGATAGCAGAGCAACCACATGTTTGATTTTCATGCATGTAGTAGGAATGAATGATTCAAGGAAGCAGCTCATTGCACCTTAATACCGAGATAATGATAACGACCGGACTGGGCGGGTTACGGGTACTTTTTGACGTCCCTACTTTATAGGTAGCATGTGACTGTAAATGTTTATTAGATAGGACATACAGGCCAGAAATACTTGCATTGTTCTGAAACAATTAGGCCTACTGCCTTTATTTGTTAACATCTTGGTTTAGCATTTTCTTGCTGGACCTTCTAAAGCTACAGGGTACTAGCAACTACGTCGCGCATCCAGGAGCATGCCGGGTATTCTCCGCTTTGAGCCCAACTGATGGACAAGCAATCCTAGTTTCACAAGTTGACGCCTGCTGAACGGCGCAACACTTATCACGCTCCAACTTTTATTCTATTCATTATTGGGACAAAACTTAAGAGGAATAATAATATTTAGCAAACATATCATTCCTTCTAATAGCGATTATTTTGAATTTTTAGACATACGTTAACGTGTTATATCGATGTACGTATTGAAATAAAATTTAAGGCTTTTACTTGTTTTTTATGAAATTAAATATAACAACTTCAATTGACAAAAACCTAGTGATCGGATTTTGACAAGACCTCTTTCAAAAAATGCATCGGACTTTCTAAATAGAAAGTGCACTGAAAAAAATTTACAGCATAGGCCATAGGGTAATATGCGGGGTATTGTGTTTTCATCTAAAATACCCACTTTTGACGTGCAGATGAACTGTGGAAAACTGCACGCTATGCTGTAAATTTTCGTTCAGTGCTTTTTCTATCTAGAAAGTTCATTTAGTTCTTGTCTAAATACTAAATAGTTAGATATGCATATTAGAAAGAATTCTTGTCGAAATCCGACCAGTAGGTTTTTGTCAATTAAAGTTGAGAAGACTTATTATAGTCGTTGATAATTTTTACATTTATTATGCGTGCATTGTTATAACAAGCTAACTGCTGTGTAAAAAAATTGAAAATAATCACCATTAGAAGAAATGATATGTTTACTAAATATTATTCCTCTTAAGTTTTGTCCAAAAAATGAAAAGAATAAAAGTTAGAGCGTGATATTTATTGCGCCGTTCTGCAGGCGTTAACTTGTGAAATGAGAATGCTTGTCCATCAGTACGATTAGCAGTCGCGTGACTACTAGCTGTGACGTCACGTGACGTTTCCCTATACAAGTAACTCAGTAACTAAACTTAAAGGCCTATGGAGGCGGTGATTATGAACATCACTACACAAACCAAGGCGTTAATTTGTTCAATTTGTTTGTACAGTACTACTAGTAGCTTTTTCTAGGGTGTTTATATGCAAGCAACTCAGTAGCATTGGTGTGTTTGTGTAGACAGTTACATGTGTAGATTTAGCTGTGTATTGCAGGTACTATTTGCAAGATTTAGCTAGATTATGTACCTATGTTATTTGTAATATGGAACAATAGTATTGCATGCATGTATATTGGTCAATTAATAAACTTAAAAATATAAATTTTTTTGACAATGCTCTTCCTAAATATATTGCTTGTGGTTTTACTCCTGCCAAGTCCTTCCCATCAGCTTCAATACTAAAATATTTGTAAACGTACCATCAAATCCTCTTTTCCTCTGTTAATCTAGATCTTAGATGCTATGGACCTTAACAAGAACTAACTACTAAGAATATTCTATTTCATTGATTCAGTCTTTGCCCTAATTAGAAAAATCCAAACCTGTTAAAAACCAACTTGCTAAAGTTATCTAGGTATGTGAACAGGCTCATGAGTGTTTTGTTTTGAGCAGCGCAGCAGGCCTCAGATGAGCGGGAGACCCATGAACGCACTCCGGCTGGCGGTGGAAAACCCGCTGATCGGCGTATTGACATCCAGCCCGCTGAAGATGAAGACGGTGAGTCGAACCTTGTGACACTTTCTCACACTCCCTCACAATACTAATTACTATAGTTGACTCCACATACTAAATAGTAGTGATGTGAGTCACGTTAATTACATTGAAATGATGAACCAAATTTACTGAGCGGTAAAATTTAAAGTTTTCTACCATTATATTGCAATGATTCTTAGCAGCATAGCAGGAGACTTAGAGGCAAGAGGAGAGAGCTGGGAAGATGTGGAAGAGATACGATTGTGGGAGGATAGAAATAAGTGGAAAAGTTTGGTTGCAAAACCAAAGCTGATCCGGCCAAAAGTGGAAAATGGTGATGGATAATGATAATGATGATTCTTGAGAATGTATACAACAACACAACAAGGCACTAGGCAGTGATAATAATATGTAACCTTAAAAACTAAAAAGCAAGTAAACTGCTAGTTACTGCTAGGGTGAAAATAGGTAGTTAAGCGAGCGAAGCGAGCGTTTTCATTTGACTCTGCCAGGAAAAATTAGTCACTGGTTTTGTTTTTTTGTTTGTTTGTTTGTATGTCTCGCCATAACGTTCGAACGGAGGATCGGATCGATTTGAAATTTTGACCATCCGCAAGCTTTGTTCTCGATTGAATGCCATTAGTTTTGTGGCAAAATCGTTCAAAAAGTTAAAAAGTTACATTAAAGTTAATCGAAAGTTTTTTTTTTTCAAACTAAACGGCGACAAAATCTGAGGTGGCCAAATCATTTAGAATGTCCGTCCGGTCACGAATATGTTAATTTTATTTTGATCCGATAAGTAGTGTAAATGGAAATTACATTATAACAAAAGTAACGTTGCCATGGCAACGAAAAGACGGGTGAAGTTTCTAATGCACTGCCACCTAGAAGTAATCAAAATACTTTCGAGGAAGAGTGTATTATCTGTCACCAAAGAGTTTAAATAGTTTTCCCAAGGAGTCAAGGTCCTCTAGATGGCGGTGGATTTTATCCACAAAGTAAAGGTTTACACTTGGTTTACACACGGGTTTACCCAAATACCTTGGCAATAATAAATAATATTGGAAACATGGCCCTGTGGACAGCGAACGTCGCAAATTTTAAAATTTTAAAAAATTTGCAATGTGGGTCTAGCTATAGCACGTGCTCGCTTATCAACGCGTCCAACTGAGCGTTTCCTAGTTTATTATATACTAGCCTTTATTTGTCTGTTCATGGCACTAATGCATGTCAGCCAAGTATAAAGTATAAATAACCAAATTGCCGGAGTTATTATTTGACACTTTAAAAAATTAGCCAAATTTACGGTATTTAACGAGTTTTCATTATACTGTAAATTCACATCACTGCTAAAATAGAGAGTAGTAAAAAATCACCCATTAAAAACAAAACAAAATGTTGCTACAAATCATTGATCCAAGTTTTTTTCTTCCTTTTTAAAATGGTTTTAAATAATAGCATAATATGGATCAAAATAAATAACAAGTATTTATTATTTACCCCCTTACTAAGTAGAGAGCAATGAATGAATAATCTTCCATTTAAATCTTCATGTAGACTACCGGTTTATTCATCATATCATAAGTCAAGGTATACGTATACTCCTAATCGTTAATCCATGAATTAGCCAAAGTGCATAAATATGACACATTAAGCAATCAACCAATGAACTTATAATAGAGTAGGATTCAACCTAGATTGAACGACCTTCAAAGTTGCATTTGTTTAAATCGGCATAACCAACACAGGAAAAATAAAATTGCTAGCATAATTTTTCTACTCCGTGCGCTGCGTGCGTGTGGCGAGGTGACGAACTAGGTGTATGTCAACAGACCATTCCAAACGTTGGAGGTTATGTTTCATTAGGATACTGTCATTGCGTGTTATGTTTTGTCACTGAGTTGTTTTGGATATTAAAATTCTTTGTCTTATATTATTATTTTATTTTAATCAACACAATTCTAACTGCATAAAAATTGAACTAGGCCCTAGGGCAAGGATACTATTATACACTTCGTTCTAGCCTAGCCTAGGGCCAGGCCTAGTCTATGCAATTTCTCTTTGGGGGTTTCTCTTTGGGGGGCAAAAGCCTAGGCCTAGCTTCAATATGCAGCCTAGGCTAGCTAGATCTAGTCCTACATTGATAAAACAGGGAAATTCTTGCGATATGTGTTCAATTTGGGGAAACTAGGCCTAGCCTAGGGCCGCGTAGGGCTACGCGTAGCCTAGCTCTAGCATCGGCCCAACCCAGGTAGTGTAGCCTGGGCCTAGGCCTAGTATTTATAGCCCTACCCCCCCAAAAGGAATATTAAAAGTATTTTTTCTAAAAGCCTTATGCCTATAACCGTTGTCTTGTAGGCTACGTATTTACTGTTTAGGTACCTAGGCCCTACCTAATAGCGGGCCCTACTTTACTTCAACATAAGACAATTGAGAGACCTACTCATTTACTCAATACTTAGGCTAGGCCTACATAACATTAAAATATTATTAATTAATAATTAGTCAAGCCCAGAACTCAGAAGAGCAACCAAGTAAAGAAATTAGTCAGAAACAAGATTAAAGCATACGACGTAGGCTAGGGCCTATGTGTGCTGTGCAGACGACAGGCCTTTAGTAATATTTTAGCTGATTGTATGAAAGTGGTATTGGGAAGATCGCTCATTGGTCAATAAAATAAAAACATTGTTGTCAACTGTGAAAACGAATAATGACTTGACATTTGTTTGTTATTTATTACTTTCAATGAATTTGATCGTCCAGATTACATTAAATTAACCTTGTTAACAATAATTTAGTATTTTTATTTAATAATGCACCGTGTATAATACATTATTTTTTTTTAAAGTACATTTTAAATTAGACCTCCAATTTTGTTCTAGTGGTTCACATGAAAAATGGCCGCCGAACAGTGTCAAAAGGTCATTCAAAGTTGTGTGATTCCTACTCTAGTAACCAACTGGTGTTACTAGACCTGCAACAGTATGGGGCGGTGCCTCTGCGATTCTTGTTTCCTGTTTAGGCCTAAACTTATAGCAACAATTAAATTGGCGGTCATTTTAGCACTTCAAAATGTAAATAATTGTGTAAACAGGCAAAAATGGTGACAATGTTTGACAAGTTTTTGTTTTTCGGGGCTAGTTTCACAGTACACAAATTAACCAAGAGCATATCCATGCGCCTTGTAAATCCATGGTTAATCAATGCGGCAATCAGAAGCGGCAATAGAGGCCAACCAACGTTTATCATATAAACTTTCTACCTAGTATAGTATTTCTAACCTGATTCCAATTTCCAATAAGGTTAGGTAATTATAATTAGAGAATAATTGAAATAAATACATATTTAGAGACTACCCAGTCACATACTGATTTTCAGTGCGTGACTTACAAACCAAGCCAAGCTGTTGTGAACGCTTTTGATTCTTGGTTGTCCTTGTTGTCCATAGTAAATAGATTCATTCTACAGTTGAGCCCGCTACTGAAATGAACTTTCACAAGCTTTAATGCTTGTTGATCAAAGACATTAGTAAGCTGGTTCTCTTTTTACAAATTAATAATCATTTAATTTCCTGTCTGGTCAAGTGGTTTGTCTCTACTTTTCACCATGTAAACTTGTTAGTGATGAGTGTGTTGTGCCCCCAGATCACGACGACGGCTACTCTGTGAAGCATGTGGCGTACGCCCGCTACTTGCGCAACCACCGTCTCATCAACGACATCTTCTCGGACACGGTCGTGCCAGACGTGCGCTCCGTCGTGACCACCGCTCGGATGCAGGTGTTGCGACGACAGGTGCAGTCCCTCACGATGCACCAGAAGAAACTCGAGGCCGAGTTGCAGCAGATCGAGGAGAAGTTTGAGGCAAAGAAGAGGAAGTTCCTCGAGAGCAGCGAGACCTTCCAGGAGGAACTCAAGAAGGTGAGTTTATTCCGCTAAACTGGCTGTTCAGGCCTAAACATTTCCTGGCAGTGAAGTTTAGATGTTGACAATTTTTATAAACTAACACCCTATTTTTCACAACATTGAGTGGAAACAATAAAAAATTTGGTTTCTATTT
Organism: Sweltsa coloradensis; assembly: GCA_024449915.1. Classification (NCBI taxonomy): domain Eukaryota; kingdom Metazoa; phylum Arthropoda; class Insecta; order Plecoptera; family Chloroperlidae; genus Sweltsa; species Sweltsa coloradensis. Next base: position 56,857 of record JAMZAV010002120.1, read on the forward strand.
CCAATCAACTTACTAGTCTTCATTCAGTTTTTAACGCTGAAGGCGGTAATTTTGTTTTGAGTAAAAAGTAGGGAAGATGGTGGGTAAAAGTTACCCGTCTTACAAAATTATGTAGGGTATGGGCTCCGGTACCCGGTGAACTCGTCAAGTGTTACATGTTGATAGCCCGCCGCTCCAATCTCCATTCTATAATTAGCACAGTTGACTCTTGCTTTTACAACACAACAATAATATGATTGTGAAACACCAATTTGCTGGCACATCATAGAACATTACATAACTAGGCTAACATGCATGAGCATACATGAGCTGCAATTAATGACACCCCACTCAATTTTTTGGTGCTATATCCAGGTAGTAAAAAAGTATGTTTTTGTCATTCCTAGCTAGGGACATGATGTGTGTTAAGATGTGAATGCAGTGGTTCCCAACCTTTTTCAACTCGAGGCACCCCATTGCTACATTTAATAATTTCGTGGCACCCCTTTCAGCCAAGTAGTAATTTAGCAGGTCTGGTACACAAAATATTAAATAATAATTCAGCAATTTGATGTCAATTGTTGACTATGTTTAGTACAAATAAATTATGTTTCAATTCGCTTGGAACCATAGCTTGATTTGCTTACTTTTCACCACAGACAATGCACTCAGGGCTAGGCCTTTCTTCATCAACGCACCATGTAAATCCCATGGCTAAGTTGCTGTCTGCATACAACTGTGTTTTTACAGATTCTTAATTAATTAGGGATGTTCAGAGTTGCCACTTTCAAGGATTTTATCCTTTTCTCAGGACTTTTAGAGTGACTCAAGGATAACAGGATTTTGGTCAAAATCTTAGGATTTTCTACTGTCTTTAAAAAATACATTAAATTAATACATTTTTTAAATTCAGCCAAAAAAAGCAATGTAGACAGTAAAAAAACATCAGGTACTAGTAAAAATAAACATAAGTGACTGCATAGGCCTAACATTTACCGCAAGTGGTAGTTATGGTGAGTAGGCCTAAAAGTAAAACGTTAAAATATATTGGAAGAAAATTCTGATTCTTATGCGTTTGTCTGCACGTAATTTTGACTAGATTCTCGAAAATCAGGCTGGCATAACATATTTTGGTATGAAACCTGAAAATTTGTAACATTCCTTTGCGGTTATAATACGCTAATGCTGAAAAACTGTTTTCAAGGATTTCTCAGGATTTTTTAAGTATCTTTCAAGGATAAAAAAATTGACTTGGTGGCAACCCTAGGGATGTTCATTGATACTTTTTTCATTATCGATTTACCAAATTAGTAATGTCATTATTGAATCGATAATATCGATATCACCAACAAAGCCCGATTATAGAACCTCAAGTGTGGCAAGTCAAAACAATACAATCACGTTACGTTTGCTGCCTTGCTGTATTCGATGTGTTTGGCTTCCGTTTTGATACCTCATTAGTCATTTCTAAACATAAATCTCGCATGTGAAATCATCAGCCCAGCCAGTGCATGGCGCAACATGAAATAATTTCTGTCTTTAGAGTTTGGTTCGTGCCACTATTGACCAATTATTTGATATTTCGATAATCGATAATGAATTTTGGTTATCGATTATCGAAATGATATCGATTATTGATCAATCGATAATATCGATTATTGATCGATCGATAATATCGATTATCGTGTGCATCCCTATTCTTAATCCTTAATAGTATCACTGCTCGCCCATTTAACATATTTATATGCAATAGTTTTGAACAATAGTTTTTACACGTCACTACAGTCCATTCACTATCGACCAATTTGGGGGGTGGCAGCTAGCATAGGAATCGAGTTCAGCATCGTTGCTGCGTGATTACGCAATATCCATTTTGAATAAAAACTGTTGTAATGAGCCGATTAGTAGCCTATATTTTTTTCTTGGCGTAAAATTCATTATTTACTTTATTTTTTTATATTTTAAAAAACTGCTTGTTTTTACTTCCTATGTACAAGGATTTCGGGCACCCTTTCAAACTCCGTGGCACCCTGGTTGGGAACCACTGTGTTAATGTATAAATAAACGTGGTTCTGCATACCTCATATGGTCATACCTTCCTAGACACATATTTTGGTACATATACAATAATATCAGACTCTTATTCCAACACGCGTCGGGTCGGGGGGTAACGAGTCACCATTTTCTCGGACTACGACTTATCAGTGCTTGCAAGCCAGGCTTAACACCTCACCTTCTTTGCTGTCTGTTAAGAAGACCGGCATTTCCACTAGTTCTCTCCATTTCTTTCTGTCTTCCCAGAGTTTTTCTTCATTATATAATATATATTATATTATATATTCATTCATTATATATCGTCAAATATCCATTGCCGTTTTCTGCTTCTGGCACAGTCAGCTTCGGTTTTCCAACCATCAATTCTTTCACAGTTTAATCTATTCTCAACTCTCTTCTCTTGCCTGTAGGTTTCCTTTAAATTAAACATGCGTTTAACAAAAATATTTTCTTGCATTCTTCCTTCAATAAATACATGTGTGTTAATTGTTTAAGAGTCTACTCTACCTTTTAACTTCAAGTCACAAACTTAGTGGGGGACTTAACTTTAAAGCAGAACGAGCCAACTCTGTCGGCTGTAGGCACAGACACCATCGATGAGTGTTTGAAATAGGAAAGAGGGACAAATGCCTAAGCACGATCCACCTGCTGATCGATCCTACAATGTGCATTTAAAATGCACTTTAGGAAAAATATTATATACATATATTAGAACATGCTATTGTTTCCAGCATTGTGTGCGCGCAGTGGACGACGATGCATTCCAGCGGTTGGTGGAGCGTCAAGTGGAGATCCTACGCAAAGAGCGTAGTAGCAAGCCTGCAGGCGACGATGCTAACGCCAAGTCGCGTCCGGTTGAGGAACCGCAGCCAGAAATACTCGTGCAGCCAACGCCTCAAGCAGAAGTAGCCATGGAGGTTTGTTTATCTTGTATAGCACAATTAAATCTGATATTAAATTGCAATTGGCATTTCAACAAACTGTAGTATGTGTATAGAGCAAGACAAGAGACTTTTCTGAATAGGACTAATCTCCAGTTGCACTCCTAAACTGTGAGTAGTATTTTTTAGTGCTTTGCAAGTTCATTTTTTTTTAAATTCTAGTTCGAGTAGGCCTATAGTCTATGCTCTGGTTTTATCTTATCTACAAGATTACACACACAGCCATGCCATTATAATACAGTCGCAAGATAAAAATATGCTAGCCACCCAGGAAAACTATTTCAGCTGTTGTTGTTGTTGATAAAATGTTTGGAATTGATTTGTGATATCACTTCAATCAAACTATATTATTACTAAGGTTGCCCATCGATGTTAAATGCCAACATCGACATCGAATCAAAAAAATCGATGTCAAATCGCGATGTCAAAATTTTTCCGACATCGACATCGAAACCAAAAAAATCGACATCGAAATTCCAAAATTCGCCTTTGTAGCTGAAATATTAGTCCTGGGTTCGTTCAGTACGAAATAATACGCGTGAGAAGTTAATACATAAAAAACGGAGCAGTAGGTATGTATCATGTTTCCCGAGAACGCCAAGTAGTGTCAACACTAGTCCGTGATGCAGGCCGGCCGGCGAGTTCTCCCCCCCCCCTCACCCCGCCCGCTCCTACGCAATAGCTGATCTGGCACAACTCGGCCGCCGGGCTGCATGGAGTGAGGCAAATACTACGCGACTACCGTATTGTTCCGAATAAAGCACGACCTCGAATATAACACGACCCCCAATTTTTCAGAATCATTTCAAGAAAAAAGAAAAAATCAAAGAAAATTAAAATGTACATGAAACACTTACAACAAAACATTTTGAACAATGTTAGGGCCTAGGCCTATGGTTTTTTACAGGGTAGGGCCAAGCACAAGCTCACATGTCAACCACAGTTCACCAGTCTGATTCCTGGTCTTCAATGTTTACGTCGTGGGGGGGGGGGGGGTGGGGTGGGGGGTGTTATACTAGGCCCTAGTATCTATGGTCGTAGGCCTAGGCCTAGCTCCTTCGCAATCCCTTGCTGATTTGTAATGCAGAGGAACCTTTCTTTTCCACGCGATCAGCAGTCTTCATTTGTTCATCTTGAGCCATTTCATCTTCTCCTTCATCACTCATTATTACGTTACGTAGACTCTTAGCAACGTAGATAGACAACCCTGACGAACAAAATCTATGTAGGTCAAGCTAGGTTACGATGTGATCACGGCCAAGGATTCTGACGACTAGCAGACAGTTTCGCCCAAGGTTCGGCCGAGCTCAGTGGCTTCGAGTGGGTGGGCGGGGCGAAGCGCAGCAGACTATGCGCGGGAGTTGTATAGAGGCGTGGCCTATGTTCAGGCGCTATTTCAAATGCAAGCGCGCGGAAATAACGCGAGTGCTGTTTTTGAGATTGTATTTTCGGAAAAAAACATCGCGCTATATTCGGAACAATACGGTATCTCTCTCTCCCTTGCTGCAGACAAGTTTTATCAGCACCTCTCACACGTGCGTGCAGGCAACAGCTGATATGGTGTGTACTGTGTAGCAGGCTATTAGTACTGACGGACGGAAATTCAGAGGCACTCAAGGTCGACAAGATAACAAGTGAAGTAGGCCTACATGTTATAGCCTTCTTTAATCAATGATGTTAGGAACAAAATCATTTCAATTTATTTTACATAAGACTTGTTTTTATTACGAAAATATAAAAATAAATATTATAAAATAAAACGAACAATAAATAACTGTTCTGTAACAAAAAGTCTGTATTAAAAATCACCACACAAAAAACGAAAAATATCCAACATTATAATAAGAATTTGTTAATTAAGATAACTGCAGATTGCAATGGATATTACAACCGACTGAAGAGAACACGTCAACTTAATCTCCGACTAAAACACAAGTGAAACAACGTCGATGACTGGATGTACCACCCTCGCAGTCGCACATCCCTTGACCAACCTCAATCTTGGCGGCAAGGTCGCTGACCCCGAGTGCAGGCAGTGAGAGCTCGATGCGGGGAGGGGGCGGGGCGTAGCTAGCCGGCCGGCCGGCCAGTGCAGGCGAGGCGACAATAGACACGTCAGTGTGCGCGCGCTGTCATTGAAAACTCGCGATGAAAAAGTTGTGAAAAATGATGGGGACAAAATTAAGAGACCGTTTTTGGGGGGATTTTATTTTTTTATGCGCTTTATATTTTTTTAATATTTATACTTGAAATTGGCGATTTTTGGATTTGGCAAAAAATACAAAATATCTATATCATAAAAATCGATTTGATGTTTTAAATAAAAAATCGATGTCGAAAATTTGCTTCGACATCGATTATTAATTAGGGTTGCCGTTCGATGTGAAAATCGTGATCGATAATCGGAGGCATCGAATCGATTATCATATCGAAATATATCGATATCATAGACCCAAATCGATTATCATATCAAATTCCAAATTGAGCCTAGGAAGCAGAAAAAAACGCAAAATTGTAACACTAATACAAGAGATCATTAAGGATTAGAATGTTTAAAATAAAATTGAGGGCTGAATTTCAATTACACAGCCTATATTTTAATACGTCTTGACTTGCATCGGGTGTCACTGTTTACGTGTTCCAACAGTACGCGCATCTAGCGAGCGAGAGATAGTGGCGAGATCTCATCGACATTCCAGCTCACAGCTTTATCTCCTCCCAACCTCCTCGTCGTCGTTCTTTGAATAATAAAAAACTGCCACACTTGACTCATCTTGTTAGGCAGCGTCAGAAGTAATGGCAAATATCTTCTTTGGGTTTGGGACGGAAGAAACATCACGAATTCAATATAATTGGGCAGACTGACGCTAGAGAAGTTCACGCCACAACACGTCGAGCCGTACTGAACTGAATACATCGCAATCGGGCCGGGCGATGTTTTCGTATCGCCTTGTATCGCGCTGCGAGCGCATGCGCACTGGCGGCGGTGGGCGTGGCATTATACTTGAGCAGCGATTGGCTACTCCGACAACCAATCGGCGCGTTGATACGACAGCGCGGCATTTTTAAGCATGGTAAACCGCGAAAACATCGATGTCACTATTTAAATCGATAATCATATCATATCATATCAAAATACTTGAATCGATTATCATATCATATTACTGATATCGATAATCGATCGATATTTCGATTATCGACGGCAACCCTATTATTAATCGATTAATCGATGTCGATGGGCATCCTTAATTATTACGCACACGTAGCTTGGAGATGGGCACTATATTTCTCACTTCGGGCTCTGCGGTTAGTCTAGTAGCATGGTTTGTGGGGGCTCTCTGCTGGCACTAATGCTCAGGAAGAATGTGGCTGTATCAACACTAACGGCGGTCGGACGAACGTGTTGAGCTGTCTTTAATCATATTGATGATTTTGTACTACTTTCTCGTCGACCTGCTTGTAAAATTATGGCAGATACTTAGCATTGGAGGCTTCCAAGATTTATTTTCTTCCAAATTAGTTGATGTACATATTTTTTTACAACTTAAGTCACGAGATTCCCATCACATTGTGCTTGCATCTGCCGAAATGCACGCCGCGGAACTTGTAAACCACGCGCACGGTGGGGGTAGATGCACTGAAGAACCCAAGCCTCGGGTACGTGTGCACCGACCTCGAGTGCATGTGTACCGAGGTTACAATAACAAGCTCTTCGCATACCACACATTTTTGTCCGTCTCCCGTCCGGCCAGCCAAGCGACGATGACTATAGAGAGGTGATGTAGGAAATTGACCAAAAAAATGATGGCGCGGCCTTCCCAAGTCGCGCATATTTTGCATATAATATCATTTATCGTGCATATTAGCTTTTATCGCTTTAAAATGCCGATATCACATTTATTCACGAAAATTCAAATTGCATTTTTGGCTTCCAAACAGCATGAAACGTGAAGAAATAAAAAAAAAGTTGAAAAAACAATTTTTATTTTTATCGCGCATATTGCAATAACGATATTTTCATGCCTCTAGACATGATGTAGCAGGCAACTTCCAGGATGTTAGGACTGGCGACTGTTTAAATGTTGAGTTGGTTAAAAAGATGCCGACATGACTGCCTATTGACATTGTTAACTTGAAGTAACATTCTGTTTGTTTTATTTTTTGAAGGATAAAAATCTTTTTAAAATTGCAAATAGAAGAAGAGGCCCATAGTGATACGCCGTATCTTATAAGCGATTCAAAATAGGCAAGTGCTGCCTTAAATGAGATACATTGTCTATGACCCTAATTGCATAGCAAGCTTTGCTCAGTCTGGTAGCTACCGCATCGGACCGAATATAGCGCGATGTTTTTTCCGAAAATACTATCTCTAAAACAGCACTCGCGTTATTTCCGCGCTCTTGCATTTGAAATAGCGCCTGAACATAGACCACCCGCAATACAACTCCCGCTCATCGGCTGCTGCGCATCGCCCCGCCCACCCACTCGACGCCAGCTGATCCCGTGAGGCGGGCGGGTGACGTCATCACGGGCTCCGCGGCAAAAGGCCGCGGGAATATCGCCACGTATCGCGGTGCACGGGTTCTGCAGAAAATGACCACCAAAATAGCTGTGCGTACAATTAAAAAGTTTTTTCTTGGGAATCGATCCCGAATCGATTTTAGGTCACAATGATCGATTTGTAATCCCTTAATCAGACTGGTGAACTGTGGTTGGCCCTACCATGTTAAAAAACATAGGACTTAGGCCCTAACATTGTTCAAAATGTTTTGTTGTAAGAATGAAACTTTAGTCTATTCATTCATTGCATTGTAAATAAAAAATGTTTCTTGTACAGTTTAATTTTCTTAAATTTTTCTTTTTTTCTTGAAATGATTCTGAAAAATTGGGGGTCGTGTTATATTCGGTGCAATACGGTAATTTGTCTGTATGAGATTGCCAGTCCAAACTGTTGTCAATACAGAGACCAAGAAAGTCAACCTCGTCACACTGCGACAATAGAATGCCAGATATATGTTGATGATGTCAATGTTAGATTAACTTTTAAAACATTTCTATTTCGTTATTCTGAACATTTTACCGTATTTACTCGATGGTTGGTCACACAAAATTAAAAATTGAAATGCACAAAAGTGGGGTGCGACATACAATTGCATGCATGAAAAAATCGTCGCTTTTCAATAGATAATGGTGCTCTCTAGTCAGCAGCAAGCAATGTGTCACACGGGTTTTCCCCGTTTGCAGCTGTCGAGCAGCATCTTTATCGCTAATGCGTCTGAGATAAACGTCGTAACAAATTGATAACGTAGTTATGCAGGCAACTTGCATTGCGTGCGTTTATTGCAGGGAAGAACACTCGCCTTGCGCGTTTTTGTGTAGCCTATGCCGGCTTGTGATGATCATGCGCTGATGACGAAACTGTTGACGTGGCGCATCTGCATAGTGTAACAGATATCGGATCGTAGGCTCAAGGTCAACTCAATTGCCTTCCCGCTATCCTGTTGACTCCCCCCCCACTTACCCTACTGTGCTGAGATATAAAAGGCCTCTCTATTTGGTGAAAAATAATTTTGAGTTTTTCCCATTTTCCCATTTATTTTTTTCATTGAAGGGTTGATAAAAACAACAGAATGTTTTTAGATAGGTACACATGTGCAGTAACTGACCTTTAAATGGTTTTTCTGTTTTTTTACCCTTGCTTGTAAAATTTAATGTAAATATCACAAAAAAAATACATTTTTTCCACAAAATTTGATCAAATTTTGTGCCCTGTTAATTAAAAGTATATCCAAATGTGGCAGTAGGCATGGTTCACAGGAAGTATTGATATCACGCTTAGTTCCCAAATGGCAGCAATAACCGCGATGGTCTGCACTGCAACGGTTGATTTCTTGTAAAACACCGATGTTGATAGCCGTGGCTCGAGAAGTAGAACGGTTCATCACAAAAAAAGAGAGTGTGTTCTGAGCTCAGCACATTGGTAGTAACCACCATGTAAACAAACAAAAAAATAAAGTCATGGCAAAGATTTTTATTTATATTTGCTCATTTCACATGGCATGACCCCAAAAGTATTTTGTTGTCTCCCTAAGATCCCTTTATTTTCCCTGTTTATAGTATTACTTGGGTTTATTGTGATGTTGGCTTGCTATAGGTGGAGGCAAGTGTAGCCTACGAGCAGCAACCGTCCCCTGCAGAGGATGTATACTGGGTGTATGTGATTCGCTTGCCATAGGTGGAGGCAAGTGTAGCTCTAAACGAGCAGCAACCGTCCCCTGCCGAGGCCCCGCCCACAGAGGTGCTCCCTGCCGAGGTCCAAGCTGCACCCAAGCAGCTGCAGACTGTCGTTGCTCCTGCCCCTGCGCCCTTCCAGCGCCCACCAGCACCCGCTTCCACCCCGCCGCCGCCCGCAGCCGGGTTCCAGCACTACCCTCCACGCCCACAGTACCCCGCTTACCCCGCCCAACAGCCGTACTATCCCCAATACCCCCCTGCACCTCCCCATCCATACTACCAACCCTATCAACAATATCCGCATCAAGGAGGGCCAGGTGTACCACCTCGGAACTACGCACCTCATGGGGCAGCTGAACATATGCCTCAAGTAAGAACCTACCACAATCTAGATTATGCCTTGATTCTCATGAAACATCAGTGCAATTGGATATGTTAAGTTACACTTGAACAATAATATAATATATGGTAGTGTGTCTCAGATTTTCTAATCAAGCTGAGAAGAGTTGCCATTGCCAATTATGTAGTAAAACCCCGGTGGGCAGTTTTCTAGGGTGAATTACAACAAACAGTACAATAAAACCCCGATGGATTGTTCCCGCATCGGCCGTTTTCCCGCCATGGTCGCTATGTTTGAAAAGTTTTTGCAAAAGTCCCATTTAAACTATGTTAAACATTCCCGCATCCACCGTTCCTCATTCGATCGTTTTCCTCCCTGTATCGTTCAAAATGTTGTGAGTCTCAATTTTAAATTTATCCTAGGACCTAATGTATCGTTTTCGGCTTTTCGCCTTTTATAAACACTGACCGACGAACGAATGACTATTTCTTTCCAGACAATACGTCTTTACTCCTTAGCGCAGTCTTTTGTCAGCTGTAGTGTCGGGTTCACTTCCCCGCCCGCCGTCAGCTGCCTACAAGACCGGTTCCCCCACCTCCAACCCCGCGCCGGCGCCGCCCATGATTATATTACAGACTCGGCTCTCAAGTCGGCCGGCCGGCCACCGGGCCAGCTCACTCCAACAATACACTTCACTACACACTCTCAATATTTCACACTCTCAGTGCTGTGTTATTCTTACACGATAATTATTGCAAGATTATTGTTTTTAATCGATAATGCCGTCTGCAACACTTGTTTTATTGAGACGCGAGTGTTATATTAGTTGGTTGTGTCGTGTTCTCGGATATATAACTTTGCCCCTGGACGCAGCCGTGTTGCTGCATTTGAAGCCGAGCCGATCTCGACCTTGGAGACCCCGACCTTTCCCTAGGGACTTGATGGATGCGGTTCAGTCTCTCGTGCATGTGCTCTCGTCGCAAGATAAGCTCGTTGGGGAATATCGCACCTTATCTTGTGATAAAAATTTTGTGTTTCGTTCTCCTAAATTACATTGAAATAGAAGTCAATTGCTTGAGACGATAAATTTCACGTTATAAAAGAATTATAATAATGTGATAATTAGACGAGTGAGCGAAGCGAATGAGGATTACAATTCAAGAACATCTGCACTTCCATGTTTCTGTGAGTGTGTGTGTGGTGTGTGTGTTCTTTAAAAATCAGCCAAATCGCTCAATAGATAGCGCTGAAGTTTTTAACAGACATCCTGTGCACAAGTTTACTGACAACTGCTTACAAAATCAGCTAGATCCATTGTGATTTAAATCTACAAGTAATAATAAATTGAAAAATAGACTGCAAATGTGTAGGATTTATTTTAACGACAATGGTTTTGTTTTTGAAAAAATATTTTTTATTTGTCATGCTGTGAAAATTGCATGCAGTGACCAAGGTGCATAGAATCTTGCACGCTCAAGGTACCTCCAAATTCCACTCAAAACCTTGCCATATTTACACGTATTTTGTACTGGCTATGTTTTCCATAGTAGTATTGTCACAGATGATAGACTACACTGCGTTATATGCATTTCAAAACGTGTTTTATAATTTTTAAATACAATCCAGAAATTACAAAATCTTTCCCGACCAGGGGATTGAACCCAGGTCCCCCACATTCCGGATATAAGGGCGCCTTATCCAACTAGACAAGAAAAACACCATAATCTTTGTTAGACAAGTGAGCGAGTCATGTATGTGTTGAATATGCGGGAACATCTGCATACAAGCTGATTGATATAGGACCATAGGTATAAATGATAGGGTTTTGAGTTTATACTAATAGTAATAATATCACATACACTTTACTTTCACATGCATGAACATTTGGGGATGGAGTATCATTAGGCACAGTACAGTACGTATTGATAATAGCCCCAATTGGCAACTCACTAACTAGGGATGGTGGTGCATGTACACGTTTATTAATTATCCTTGATCAGTAAATGATTTTTATATTATACTGTTTTTATCCTGTGTGCGACCAGCCGAACTGTTATTATTTACTACAAATCAGAAATTAAAAAAGTCCGCCCCAACCGGGAATCGAACCACGATCTCCCGCATTCCAGGTGGACGTCTTAACCACTAGACCATCAGGACGGGTTACATTTTAACCTCTGAATTGTAGTTGCATTATTAGTGGTTCGATTCCCGGTTGGGGCGGACTTTTTAATTTCTGAATTGTAGTACAATAAAAACAATTACACCCACGGAGTGTTTTCCCGATTAACCAAATCGAGAAACAGCCGAACTGTGTTTTCTCATGAACCAATTTACAGTCCTTGTTTCATTCATATGCGCGAGTAGTCTCCAATTTCAATGCCCTTTGAGTCATCGCAAACCCTTTGGCCTACACTCAAACGTCATCACAACCGGGCTTATTTTTTTAGTGTTTCTGCGCTCCGAATTACAAAATTTGCGCATTGGCATCTGTTTTGTCTCGAGTGCAAACAATATTGTATAGTTGGCTCAAGGTCAAGCCTCGTTTGCCGCTATCTCTGTGCCCTCTGCCCAATCTGCGCCGAATTCTGTACCAAATCATTCAACAATCTCATGCTCATTAGGCCTTCATGTTGTCACGTAACAATAAATATCGAACACTAGAACAGGGTTGCCACCAAGAAAAAATAAAAATCCTGTTTGAGCACATCAAAAATCCTTAGAAATCCTTAAATGAAACACTCAATTCCTTAGAAAATCCGTTCAATGCCTAAATGTACTAATTTCGATATGATATCGATTTTTAATCATGATGTAATTGTTTTTAAAAAAAATTGAAAAAAAAACAAAAAAAATAAGAGTAGCCCAATTTTTAATGATTTGAGGCCAAATAGGGTTGATGAGGTATCACCATAAATGCATATTTAACGATTTTTACGATCCCATAACCGCATTTTATGATTCGGCACATCCACTACATGCACCAGCCAGGTTAATTTAATTTAGACTACCTACCCGGCACCTCCACCAAAATTCTGAAATTTTGCATTTTTGGTGTAAACTTTGGTATTTATACATCTAAAATATTCCCACTTATCGATATCGCATTGAAATATAGATTTTTCGACCATCCCTAGATAAAAACGGCGTAAAACAATTTTTTATTTTTTTATTTAAATCCGTAAATTGGAATAAAAATCCGTCGATCCGTTTTGCACCCTCTAAATCCGTTAAAACGGATAAAATCCGTAAAAACGGCAACCCTGCACTAGAATAAGGCTGTAAATGAACGGGGAAAAAACATTTAAACTATCAAAACAGCGCCTGGGGGAGGGAAAGTTTCAATGATGCCGTGTATTGTCTGTAATGTGTCTTAGCTCGCGATCGGAAATACCCGTTTTGAGCGGCTATGAATTCCATCAAATCCAGGATTTGGGAGAACATTTTTGCTGTAACATCGTCGATTAGTACTAATGTAAATGTGAACATGTTTTTGTGACTAGGGTGTAAACGTATAGTGAAATACACGCTTTCTGACATCCTATCAGTATCACTAACCATTGTGTTCACTTATGTTCACAGGCAGTGGAGCCCGGTGTAGGGTTTGTTCCTGCTGCTGGACCGGAGCCAGTTCTGGCTACCCACCCAGAGGAGATCATCCACACTGCAGGAGATGCACCCCCACGGGAGATGGAAGTTCCGGCTGAGCAGCCTGCAGCCAATGGTGATGTGGAGATGAGGAGCAAAGAAGCGGAATGAACAGGTGGGAGGCATTTAGCTCAAGCACTAATCTTGCGACTCTGATCGGGAGGTCCCGGGTTCGAATCCCGTTGAGACCGGATATCCTGACCGAAGTTTTTTTCCGAGTTTTTCTCAGTCGTTAATGCGATTGCAATGGATTGGGTCCTCCAAACAGCCCTTGGACATCCCTTCATAATTGTCTTATCCGCAACAGTAGTCCCTCTTTAATTCAAAATTCAATATGTTAGAAACACCCATTTTGAGTTTAAAAAATTGAATTACCCCCAAAAAAATAAAAAAAATAGTGATTTTGCACTGTGTAGCAACATTGTGGATATTTTTAGAATAGGTAGTACGACTAGGCCTACAGAAGCTGAAATGCTTAAAGAAGAAGTGACACTGGCTCTAGGCTAAAAAAGAGTTCCGATATACTAGTATACACGCGTTACCATTCTGCGCGGATGTGGTCTATTTCCATGCCTGTGCTCAACCTCTTGAGACAAATCGGATTCTGTCTCCGAGCCTTCCCTTGTTACACCTCACCCTTTTTAAAAACATTATTGATGTGGAGATTATTTCATTTTTGGATGAGCGTAGCGAGCAAAGCGAAGATTCCATTTCACTACACTGGAGAAAAAAATCCGGAATTTTTTTTTTTCCTGTTTGTATAATTGTGTGTTTGTTAACACGATTCCGGCTAAACCGATACTCCAATTGCGATGAAATTTTATGGAGGCCTTCGAAATCTCTGAACTTAGAACTGCCACGTTTTTTAGCGTAATCGAAAAATTATTTCTCATAAAAATAGCAATTTTACGATTTTTTTTTATTTTTTTTACATTTCTTCGGCTTATAACACCTACATGCTTAATCCGATTTTAATGATTTTTTCACAGAACCTTAATTTCATGAATTAAGATATTCTTGTGAAATTTGAGCGCAAGCGAAAAATTATTTCTCGTGAAAATCGAAATTTAACAGTTTTTTTCTTTTTTAAAACAATTCTTTGACTTATAACACCTATATGCTTTATCCTATTGAAATGATTTTTTCACAGAACCTTAATTTTATGAATTAATATATTGGTGTAAAATCTGAGCGCAATCGAATAATTATTTCTCATGAAAATCGCAATTTTACGATTTTTTTCTTTTTTAAAATTACGATTAATAAAAAAATAAAGTAAATTTTTAATTTAATTTAATTTAATTTTAAAAAAATCTTCGACTTAGTAATAATTTTTTCACAGAACAACAGAAAATCCGCATAACACATGGCAGCTCAATGCACCAATTACGCTCATCCAACAACGCGGCGGGACTTAAGCGTTTTCCTAGTTATTAATTTCATTATTATTATTTAATGCAAAAAAATATATTATTTAATGCAGTATTTTTAAAAGTATTTTATACATTTTTCAAATCCTGTTAAAATATGGTGCAGCACTGATCCACCCCCTCTACTTCCCCTCCTTTGCAAGTAGCTTAGGCTATTGAGACATGCCTCGTCGCGCAGCAGCACGAGTGATTCGATTGTTGCGCGCATGAATTATACTATTATACACTTGTTTGGTTGTCCGTGAATAAGTGTTACAGCCTTACAACTAAGAGTTGTTTTGTTTTAATATATAATATTCTGATTCTGACATAGCTGCAAAAATCTAATAGGCATGATCTAAAATGTAGTTTCCACTGTGCAAAAACAACGTGCTTTCGTTAGGTATTGCTTTCAGACTAATACATTTTTTTTATAACGTACCAAACGCATTCTTAAACCTTGATTTTGACATTTTCGCCTTGGGCGCTGATGGTGGGGGACTCTGCCCCCCAAAACCCCCATGCAAACCCCCCATGCTTGGTCTCTTTACCACACACATGTACATGTACCCCAAATAAAAATTGTATCTGTGTCTACCCTGTAAAATATTCACGCTTCGCCACTGTGCTTGAGGAGATTGGTACTCGACTCAAGACCAAAAATTACTATTCACGCCCCCTATAGTTTGGTAAGATGAATTAAAAGTGAACATGTAATTAGTGTACTAAAATAACAATATAATACTGGTAGTATGTAAAAATTAATGGAAGGTAGAATGAATGAATACAACAATAATTTCATATTACAAAAAAACTCATATTAATAATAATACAATACAAAATAATAATATTTACAGTAAGGTTTATGGCCTATCAAATAAAATAAAAAACAGTAGGCCTAATACTCATCCATTAAAGTGATTGCAAAGTGACTGCAAAGCAGCCTAGGCCTATTATAAATTTATGTAACTATATACTCTAATCACTAATCATCAGTAATCACTTATCAGCAGGGGTGTGCGAGTACTCGTTTATCAAGCTTTTTCGATGATAATAATAATAATTAATAATAATAATTTTAAGCCCGCACGGAAATATTAAAAGAATTTCATAAGTTCAAGTAGGGTATCCAGTTTTTATCGAGTACTGAATCAGTGAGGGCCGAGAGTGTCAGCTGAGTAATGACCTTGCTTTCTTGTGAAATTTGACGACTAGGGTCCGGCCTGGCATGATAAAGTGTGCTGTGCTTATCAGCTGACAGCCGGCCAGCTACGGCACTCCCCACTCCACTCTTGCCCTGAGGAAACCACGCTGTAGCCAGCAACACGACCTTCATAAAAAATACACGTTGATGTGGTCCAGTATCTTTCTCCATGAACAGCACAGCACAAAATGATCTTTGTACATAGTAAATTCACGACTGGATTAAATAAAGCTAAATAAAGTTTTTGGTTCCTTGGTTTACTTACTGTATACCCGTATGTAAAGGACACAACCAAGCAGGTAGGCATAAACCTACTGGTTCATCTACAGGTAGGGCCTTTTTTTTAACTAGGCATTTTGAAAAAGCTCGGCTCGGCTCAAAAATCGATCTTTTTAAAAATCCTGGGCTTGCACACCCCTACTAATCAGTACAATATTAAGACGGTTTGATGAGCTCGGGTTACAATGTTAAATCTCCATTTTAAAATTTGCTTGATCAACAAATCCAGCTAATTTCACATACAGTCTGGACCACATTTCAACTTCCAATTTCCACCCCAAAATTTGAATTTTTGGGACGGTGCTAACAAGAGATGAGCAAATGTCGCTATCAGAGCATATTTAAACATTTAAAATATTTTTTGCAAATGCAAGCTTGCAAAGTTACTTCTAATTACCTGTTTGGTGGCATATTTACGGTCAGTTAATAACAAAATTGAGCACTTTTTTGAAAATGTGCTCTGTAGAGCAATTCTTACATTCTTACTTAACATTTTGGTGCAAACCACAACCCAATAGGGCAAATGATAGGCTTCCAAGTGATCCAGACTAAACCATAGTGTTATGTGTAAACCTGTTTTTCTCTAGCTCAGCCACCAGTCTTGATCATACTGGCGACCCCAGCACTGCATCAAAAGATCCCTAGTGAAGTGACAAGAGATGTGCAAAAATGGTGACAACGAAATTCGCGATTTTTTTTTAAAGTGGCAATAACCCATTCAAAAATTCAGTTTGCACATGAATCTCATGAATTGTGATTGAATGGTACCAATTTCCAATTCGCGAATTTTCGCGAAATTTTAGTTGATACCGCGAACTAGTGGCGAAATTAGCAATTATGTCCTTAAATGCGAATTAGGTCACGAAATTTAAAAAAAATAAAAAATTTCAAAGTTTTGGTGGAGGTGCCGGGTCGAAGTCGAAATTAAATTAATACTAGCTGGTACATATGGTGGAGGTGCCGGGTCATACAACGCGATTGTGAGATCGTAATAATCGTTGAACGACAGTAAGCTCAAAATACTACACCATATCAAAAGATATTACATAAAAAATGCATAATTTCGTAAATTTGGTGGAGGTGCCGGGTAGACGAAATTAATTCTGGTAAAAACTGTCAGAAACTTTGAAAACTGAAGGCTGAAATTGAGCTTAAAATTAAAACTGATTCTGAACTTCACTCTCATGAGCTTGTTTTTCTTTTAAATCATTAAAATCAATAAAATTATTCTGAAACTTTTTTTTTTTTTTTTTAAGTTGTGCATGAGAAAATTGTGTTTTTTGGTAAATCGCGACAAATCGCGAATTTTTATTTTTAAGGCGCGAATTTTCAAACTTTAAAAAACCATTTTTGCACATCTCTAGAAATGACACACACAGTGTAGTGACTAACATTACCTAGAGGGCCTTCAAAGCTTACATTAGTACATGTAAGTTAAGATCATGATGTTTTTTGGACTATACACTACTCAAAATAAAACAAAGATTACGATATTTCAAAGGTTAATCAACCTCCTTCATCAGGTTTTTAATGACAGTTGAAACAAGACAACAGAATGGGCTTTAAAACAAATAAACAATGCCAACTAAACAAATCAAATTACACCAATCCACCAAAGAATCATAATAATAAATGTGGTTGTAGTTGTTGTTGTAACATAAAAGAAATTATAAAATTTACAAAACAAACAAGAAGAAGAAACATTATGGCTTATTAGTTACAAAAACTTTCCAAATTCCAGGAAAATCAATGCTAGGTGCACTTATTACATTATTACTAACAGACATCAATGCAGCCTCTTTAAGTTTACGTTTATGTGGATTGGCTTCATGAAGGATAATGGATGAGTTGTTCCAATCCACATAATGGTGATTTTCATAAACATGCTCTGCTAATCTAGAGGAACATACTTTATGCTGTGTAACGTTGTTCTTATGCTCCTTCAACCTAACCTCAAGAGGTCTCTTCGTCTCTCAAATATACGCGGCACCACATTGACACGGTATTGAGTAAACAGCATTCTTGGACAATTGGGATTCGTTCTTGGGTTTAGTAACTGTTAATATACTTCTTAGGGTAGTAGGTGATTGAAAAACAGTACGAATCCCAAAAGGAGATAGAAGACGTTGCATGCATGCATTGATGTCTGTCAGTAATAATGTGATAAGTGCACCTAGCATTGATTTTCCTGGAATTTGGAAAGTTTTTGTAACTAATAAGCCATAATGTTTCTTCTTCTTGTTTGTTTTGTAAATTTTATAATTTCTTTTATGTTACAACAACAACTACAACCACATTTATTATTATGATTCTTTGGTGGATTGGTGTAATTTGATTTGTTTAGTTGGCATTGTTTATTTGTTTTAAAGCCCATTCTGTTGTCTTGTTTCAACTGTCATTAAAAACCTGATGATCGTAATCTTTGTTTTATTTTGAGTAGTGTATAGTCCAAAAAACATCATGATCTTAAACCAGACCTACTCTAAAATTGTTTCACCTTTGTAATACATGTAAGTTGTTTGTTCCGGTTGCCTGTGACCTTTGAGCCCTAACAAAGTTGTGACACGATGTCTGCTACGTAGCTTTTGCTATGTTCCTTTGCTTTAATTGTTTGTGATGTTCTTAGATGGAGATCCATCTTAATTAATATTCCTTTCCAAATGTTGGAGACTAATTAGCATTCCCTACTGCATCAGTGACAATGTTCTGTGATGTCCATTAAGGTGGATTTCTTCCAGCCAACCAAGAAGTAACCAGAGGCAGCACCAATTACAACTGCTATACACAGCCATCCATTGTAGGTCATAAAAATAAGCATCAGAAAGTAGCTCAGTGCAATCTGTACTATGTGGAGCAGAGTTTGTATGGCATGCATTGGACTGAACATTGCTTTCCTGGAACAATTACAAATCTCATTATAGTCATGATTTGTGGATGATCGCACAAACCAGGCTTTAATGCAGACGGCAAGGGTTTATTCAGTAGTACTTTTCACCTCTTATTCTACCCAAGAAATTATAAATGTAGAGAAAGGATATGCACATTAATTATTTAGCATAATGGCTAAATAGATAAGTAAATAAATAAATAATAAAATGGATGAGCTGGCACAAACCAGGCTTTAATGCAGACGGCAAGGGTTTATTCAGTAGCACTTTTTGGCATCTTATTTCCACCCAAGAAATTAGAAGCGTTGAGAAAGGATATGCACATGGCAATACCAGTGTTGATAAGTTCCTTAAAAAATTTACCTAGTTCTTGTTCCAAGATTCCTAGTAAGAAAAAAGACTCTTTCCAGTTCCAAGTTCCTCTAAAATAAAAGGAACTAAGTTCCTAAAAATTTCTTTTTTGCAATAACCATTTTCATGAGATCTTCTCAAACAGGTCAATGATTACCCAGTATCCGGATTTTTGTGCTTAAAACCAAAGGTTTACAAAGAGAATACATAAAATATGGTTTAGATTTGATGGAATAAATTCACGGATGATTGTGCATAGTTGTAGGCATCATGACAAGTTTCGCCACCCAAGCTGGTGGAAGACGAAAAGAAAAGAAAGTTATTTAATAGATTGGTGACGAAACGTCGAGCAGCGTCTCACCATCAACACGACGCAACAACCCAAAAGATAATTCCAAACTCAAGGATGATTGTATTGGGAGGAGTGGGAGGGGTCAACCACCGACTGTAGGAGTGGGATGGGTTAGCACCCAATTTCACAGCAATTTCACAATAGGTTCTAATTTTAGATCAATTTCCGGTAGCCGAATATTTTACAGTAGGCTATGTACCCGAGCATTTTGTAAGTAAACTATGATTTGGATCCTTCATCCTTAGTTGGTATAGCTCTAGTCAAGTAAAAATAAAGGGAACTTATGAAAATAAGTGACAGTTCCTGGAAAATTGCAACTACGACAATCCTTAGTTCCTGTCTGGAAAATTGGAACTATGGCATTCCTTTTTTGGATGAGCGTTGCAGCATGCATCATGGCCGCACCCCTTTTTTCATAAATTTAAATACAGTCACTTACTTTAGGTACCGGTATTTACAATTAAGGTTGAACTCAAGTTTCAATTGACATACCTGAGCCAACCACCTCGCTAGGCTGTAATAAGAAGATATTCACTTACATGACTTCAGTATCTTGTTTGTCTGATGGAGATCCACTGGTTTTTATAGTTTCTTCATATTTTCTTATGAGTAAAAACTCTCTAAAAAGGAATTGAAAAAGATATTTTAAAGTCTGTTTTTGTTTGTCTTCAAATGGTAAGCCTACAAGTGATGTGGTAAATTCTGGTTCCTTTTGGTCAAACTAAATTTGTAAATATCGACCACAAATCTGCAATTTAAATGTAAAAGGGGCTATACACAAGAAATAAATAACCTATTCAGTCAGATGGGGAAAACAGAACATGAAATTTTGGATTTTCCAGCATGTACAAAAATACTGCACTCTAAGATGCATTTGCACCCAAACTTCATGGCAGTGTTTGTTTTTTCTAAGCCCATTCTGTTGTCATGTTACTGTTAATAAACCTGATAAAGATGGCTGATTAGTAGAAATGTGTGAACGTTCAAAATTCAAACTAGAACTCATAAAAAGTTTGAACCAATTGTTCAAGTTAAAAAAATTTAAAAAGGTTGAAGTTTTAAAATTAGTAGTAACTAGTAATTGAAGTTATTTCTCCAAAACTGACGGTACAGTTTCATGCATGCTTTTAAAAACTTATTTTGGTGTCTGTAATAGAACTAGAATTTCTTGGTATCTCTGGATAAAACGTGAAGGTGAATGTCCTACCCAGCTATTGATTGTTAAGGCTGCAATGTTTAGTGTTTTATACCTTTATACAGTAAGATCTCTCTTATCCGATCTCCTCTTATCCGATGTTCCGTGTTAACCGAGCCGCAAAAAAAAAAAAAAAAAAAATTAAAAAAATTAAAGTTTTAAATACGTAAATAAAACATAAAAATAATTACAGACGCCGCGCCGCACTTTTTTAAATGTACTCGCATACATTTGTAGGCATGCCTTACGAGTGAGTGCAAAGAAGATAGATCGCCGCCATCGGCGATATATCTCGACTTTCGAGCAGTGTGCATCAGTGTACTGAGCATATAGAGTTCAGTGGTCAGTGTGCGTCGGGCGCATCGCCGGTAAGCGTCAGTGTCACCCACTGAGCATATAGAGGTCAGTGTGCGTCGCGCGCCTGCGCGTGCGCATACGATCCAGCCATCTCACACACAGCTGTTCAAAGATGGTCGTTGTGGAACTAGATGCAATCATGTTTCAACCGATTCACGAAATTCGTAATCACGACGCATTGAATTGTTATTCCTGGGCTTATCTTATTTCTTTCCCAGACTTATCTTGCGTCGTGAGCTTCAGCGCGGGCATAGTAGTGAGAGGTTTTCCCACATGAGAAAGAGAGCTAGGCCTAGGCCTATGTTTGCATTGTAGGCCTAGGCCTACTGCGTCGAGTTTAGGCCTAGGCCTAGGCCTAGACATACGTTTTTATTACGACATGTAGGCCTAATTGTGTACGTGTGTTCGTGAGCTTGAATTACAAGCTATTAAATCATTTAGTATACCCTGTATGAAGTGTATCGTGTGTATTTTATGTTCCTTTATCCATTACATGTGTCATATATCATTTTACCACATCAGGCTATGCTACGAGAGCAAATAAACAATTGATCCGCGCCATCCGAGTTTTTCGCAAATCCGAGGTGCCCCCGGTCTCATCCAACTCGGATAAGAGAGATCTTACTGTAGTTTATACTCTTCACTCTAAATGGTTAAAATATTGTCCTTCTAACTAAAATAACAAAATATACTATACTTATTTTTATGCATAATATGTATGTTGTATGCTCATCAGGTACTGTAAATTTTGTTTGTCATAGACACACCTGAAATACTTGAGACATTCGTAGAATGCTGCCAAGAATATGATCCCGAAGACAGATCCAACTAGTGACCCAACATCGGTTATTTTCCAGCCGTCGAAAAGTACTGTTTCACAGTGGCCAAAGTGGAACGTCATCTAGAAATAAGTTTTGATATGTTATTCACACTTTTTATTTATAATGTAGAATTGGTAGGTATTAATACTTATATCTGATAATTTCTCAGTTCTCTCATGATTGTATATATTCTAGTAGGCCTGCTCTCAAGATTGGGTTTGTTAGTGTTGATTAATCACTTATCAGTTATCAAGTATCACAGTAACAAGCTAGTACTGCTGCGCTAGTACTACTAGTGGTATTGCGCTAAGGCCTATAGGTAATTGTTTTTTCCAGATGACTATTTGGTATATTTTGATTCACTATACAATTATACATACTATGTATTATGGTTAATGTATAGAGTTTGGAAGGGAGAACTAGGTTCATATATGTATGCTACAACTATGTATAGAACGGTGAGTGCACACCAGTTATGCAGCTGCACACTTGAGCACTGACTTGGGTAGTCACTAAAATACGTAGGTGTTTTGCTGTTGGTGTTTAATTCATAGTGACTGTAGTGGTACATTGTATAGTAAAGTACATGTGCACTGTACTATTCATATTAATCATCATTCATCAGCCTGTACTAGTAAATCAATTTTAATAAAGCTAATATCAAGATATGTTTTACTTTATTTTGCTAAGCCTTTACCTGACAATTGGATGGCCTACATGATTGACCATGACCCAGGGTATTTGTGACTACTATGATTTCTTTGCTTGCATCAGAATCGACATGTTGCAGTTACCTATAATCCGTATCAGCCCCAGTTGGCACTGGAAATTGTGGCCCTCACTTTTTTTTCTCTGATCTCCCGGTCTGTTGTATGCCGAGTTATGAATGACATGCATACTTGTCCGGCAGCGTCGTGTGCTCTGCCCAGCCAACTCGCAACGCTTTCTCTTACCTTTTGATCTAGTATACGTCCTGTCAATAAAGTATCAACTAGTAAAAATGTTAACTTTTTGGTTATCTGACTAAAATTTGTTTATTATGATAAGTTGTGATTTGTGAATTAAGTAAATACAGTTTTTTAAATTTTGTTTCTATGATGAAAACTATGAGAGTTATGACCAAATGAAATTGCTATGCTCGTTGTGGTATTCCTAATGATTTAATTATATCAAATGAATAATAAATATATAAATGCACACCACATTTGGAAGGTTTGGGAACTCGTTAGATTTCAATAATTAAAGTGATGCGTAAAAAGAAAAACCAAACACAATTACTGTAAAACTTGATTTAAATTGCAAAGAACTACGTTTTGTTTTTTGTTCCTACTTTAAAAATTAATTTTCTGGCGCTTAGAAAGAATAAGTGGTATAATTGCAAATCGCTATTTGCAGTTAAAATAAAATACAACAACTACTAACTTACTAACAACATACCTGCTGAAAGTCAGAAACCTACAGACTTTCCATGTACCAAGAAGCAGACTAGACATTTTTAGTAATTCACCAATTGACTGGATCCAACATACGTATAACTAACAATTAGTTGTCATCCATCCTGATCTTGACATAAATCACCTAAATTTTCAATGTTTTAAAAAGTTTGTCTTCAAATGTTCTTAGGGCTCCCATTCGTACCGTTTTAGCCGGGACAGTCCCTTTTTTGAGGTGGTGTCCCGGCTACTTGTAGCCGGGACGCCTAATTGTCCCGTTTTTTTTAGAATGGCGAACGACCGCGCTATTTTTACGGTCTAGCATTTGAATCGCCGCGCCTGCAATGCAACTCTTCACCCCGACCATGGCCAGTTACCAACCACTCACTTAAACGAACTATAAAGATTCAAGAAGTCAAGGTCAAGATCCAGACTGCCAACAGTCGGAAGAAAGTGTCATTTTACCGATAAACTATAGACAAATTTTCCTTTTTTGCGAAAAAGTAACAAGAATATTGAAGGGATTGTTGAGTGTACTATGTGTTTGCGACTTTAATATATCTCCTAATTTTTGTTTCAACGTTAACATTTTCGGGAATAGGCGCGTAGGAAGGGGGGGGGATGGGGGGAATTATCCCAACTTTTTACCGTGACCCCCCCCCCCCCCACTTTAGAAGAGCAATAACCAACAATTTCGACAATTTCCCATTGTTGTTGGACGAGATCGCGAACATAATGATGCATTTTAATGGTTGTAATATGATCTATATCGTCACTACCCCAATTTTTTTATTTTTTATTTTTATAGTTTTATAGTTTTTTACTCCTAAAAAAATGCATTTATTTGGTATCGCATTCAGACCACTTATTTTTTCTGGAACGCACCAAATACACTCTAAAAACCTTATTTTCAAAATTTTCGCCTGCGGCGCTGTAGTTGGGAGGCAAAGCCCCCCAAACGCCCCGTGCTGGTCCCCTAAAATAGTTGTCCCGTTTTTGGGTTTTTGTATTATGGGAGGCCTAAATGTTCTTCCTCTGCCAGGTGAATCCAGAGCAGTTAAAAAAAAGCAATTTTGATAATATTTCATCCCATTTTTTACTCAGAAGGAATGATCGCACCCCAAACCCCAACAAAAATTAGCATGAGTTGTCAGGTACTTAAATAGCTCTGATTATAACGTATTTAAAGTTCATTTCACATTTCATGGCGGCTGGGAAACACCCTGAAAACGCAAAAAAAATTTTTTTTAACGAGGTACTCGAGTGTACAGTACCCTATAGCGGGCTCCTAGGTTATAGGTTTTAAGAAATAAAATCTTCCCGTAGACAACCCCAATGCCTACTACTTATGGGGTGTAAATTTGGTGGAAATAACATATCTTAGGGCTATATTAAGGGACTTAATCTGAGATTTTACCGAATATATTTAAGGAAATCCTTGAATAAAATCTTCTGCAAGGATTTTAAAGTGTGGTTTTTGATCCAGGTAGCCTACGTCCCAAAATATAGTCTCGATGTGTAGTACGTGAGAAATCTCCATCGGTGAATTGTATTATTACGTTACATGATTTTAGTGCGCCTAAACGTAAGTAAACAGATTTTTGACTACGTTCTCGTAGGTACAATCAGGGTCATATATAAATCAAGAGGTCTGAAAGATACCTCTTTCACCGACATCTCGTGGTCAACTCTTGGTGCCATTATTTATATCGCCCTGTGAACTGCATTATCGATCGAAGGAAGTTCCCTAGACTATTTGATGTTATTAATATTATTTAGGAGGCTTTGAAAGACTCTTGGTCAACAAAATTGTCAATATCTAGAAGGCAGTCAGAGGTGAAATAAAATTTTATCAAAACAAAAGCATAAAACAAACTTTGGTGGTTTGCAAATAAGACTTGACAGCCAAGATAGAATTATTCGAAATTAACTAGAAACTAAGGCAAATATAAGAAGAAAGGCATAGTCTTAATGCTATGCCTAGGCCAAGGTATCGATATATAATGCTCTCTTTACGTTCCATGTTATATTTCTTCTAGGCTTGATAGTTTCTCTGGTGAATAGAGAATTTTCCTTTGACATTATCAGCCATGTTTCTTATTTATGTCGACAATGCAGTTCACAGGACGATATAAATAATGACACCAAGAGTTGACCACGAGATGTCGGTGAAAGAGGTATCTTTCAGACCTCTTGATTTATATATGACCCTGACTGTACATTGCCCTATAGATTGTAATAATAACCTTTTTCTGCCATGATTGACTTATGCTGTATCAAGTGTGGCCAATTTACTAATTATTTACAACAATGAGTCAATCATCAAACATTATTGTGCCAATAGAATAACGTTTACCAAATTATATCTAAAAAATACAAAATTTGACCTACATTGACGTCTGCTGGCCACAAAATTAATTTTAATGAATTAAAATATTTTTAATTCGAAAGACCCTTAAATAAGCTTTGATTACATACCATGGTTACTAGACCTCAAAAATAAGTTTCTTTTAAATTCCATTTTATTACATTTTCATTTAGGGGATGATTAGACCCATCCACCATATGTGGATTTTAGGGGATTCTTTATGGGTTATTTAGTTTTATTTTCTGAATCCAATGATACCAAATTTGCTTCTGTTGCAATTTGTCCTAGGTTCAGCCTCAAATTTGCGGATAGACCCCGGACTACCCACACAATTTTACAATATCTTTTGACTAGTAGCACGCACACACATTAGCTAGCTGGTTAATCTCGAGCTGGCAGCGGATTGAAACCAAAGAACTTGGCTCCGTAATTGGATGTGCGCAGCAGTCTTTAATTTATATACTATGTACTATGTGAAAAATAGCTCTAGTGGTTTTTTTATTCCATTTAGAAAAACTAAAATCTAAGGATAAATAAACCCCTCAGAGATGGATTTTGTAATTTCTGGATTGATTGATGATGGGGATTCTATCATAGAGTTTTGTTGGATAGGCCTACCTGGACATGTGGGTATTTTAAATTACCGTTTAGAGGGCGATACAATAGCCACTTCGGGAAAAACCTTCAGTGAGGAATACCGACCTATCTGGGATTCGAATCCAGGACCTCGTTTATCAGACTCTCGCGTATGAGATATTGTATTGCAGTTTACGACCTCGGATCTAGTTGTAGACTTAATTTGACAACATATTTGAGATCCCTATGGTCGATTTAGTGGGAGAAATAGTGCTACATGCCACGTTCTGTCAAAACTTGGCATTCTTACTACAAATTAGACGCCATCTTTAAACATGGCCGCCAAAGGTCAATGGATTGAGAACCAAACAGCTCTCGGCCTCACAATGACAACCTGTGTGTCTAGTATATGCACACAAAATATTGACGCCTCTATACCACAATGCACAATTGTGCGGGGATGCTGCCAGACTACGACGTACCTAATATTTTCAACATATTTCAATTTATGTATAATATATTATATTATATGTTGTTTTTTTAAATTAACTGTTTAGGCCTACAACAAAAATTTCGTTTTGTTAATGTATGTGTCTTATTGTTCAGTGATTACGATCGACAAGTAACTTAAATTAACACTCAAAGTCATTAATCAGTAAACTCGATAACCAATTTAGCAATTTTATATGTAATTACATAAAAATCGTTCTTTCTCTCTTTCAATTTAGTGAATATATTTTTTAAATGTACATCATAGATCTTATCGACCATAAATCATCCGATCTTGACTCCTTTATCAACAACTAGCATCATTTTGAATTTATTTTGTAAATAAGCTGCCATTTTGGAAAATGGCCGTTATTTTGGTGACCTACATGGAAATTGAGGTGGCTTCCTATCTCTAAAATTCCATTTTAGTGATATCTAACTCTGTGCCAAGTGGCATATTCCAATCAAAAAATGCAGGGTTCATGTCAATATAGACTTGTACCACGACGACTATAGCTGCCATACACAGTGCGCACACTTACCATCATCCCAGCCATGGAGCAGTCATCTCCCATGTCCATGCCGTCGCCGTCACCTTCCTCGGGATGTTCGTGGTCCATTACTAGTAGGAATACAAATAATACGTCATTGACATTGGTTATGAAGAGTCGCCCAGGCTAGCGCGGGAAAATGCACGCGATCTCAGTCTCAGGTTTCAGATGATTGTGCTAAAAGCCTAAACGGTTACTAATTAATTATTTATAAAATTTGAAATATCGCTAGAACTTTTCCATATTATGAAGAAGTGTTCTATTGTTATCACACTCGTCTGAAAAAATTAACCATTGCGACGACATGAGCCCAGCACAATGACGGAAATATGAAAAGCCAACACCTACATAGCAGTTCCGATTTGAGAAATTTAACTTGGCTTACTTTTTATATTTCTTATAACTTACTTTAGTTTTAATTCCGTTTAACTTTGCTTAGGTAGGCCTACTTTAATTTTTAACGGACGTTTACTAAATAATTAATATGCGTAGCGTGTTCCAGCTGTTGATTTAAACGACTGGATCCGATACGAAAATTTGCTTTAAAAATATCTAGGTATTGGGAATAAATTTTCGAAGCTCACAAAATGCTGGTAAATAACGGAGATGTCATGAATTTTGCAGGCCTACTCGAAATCGATGAATTAATTTTAAAATGTGAGTAGGCCCTACTGGATTTCATAGATTGTTTCTTCATTAACTTTACCCGAAAAAATGCAGTTCCTCGCTAGCCTCATCGACTGGGCATAGTATGTGACAGTATGTGTGTGACAGTATGTGTGTGGCAGTATGTGTGTGACAGTATGTGTGTGACAGTATGTGTGTGACAGTATGTGTGTGGCAGTATGTGACAGCGATAGTAGGATCGCTCATAGATTGGCTCGTTGGTCTTGTGTGTGGCTCGTTGCTCTTGTTGTAGCGTATCTGCTTCCAATGCAGAAGGTCCAGGGTTCGATTCCCGTCAAAGTCAGAAGTATTTTAACTTCTGATTTGGACTTAAGTCCATCAGTTCGTGTCTTAGGAGTTTGTAAACGGTGACTTTGGAGCCGTCCTAGCAACGAAGCACATAATAAATTCAGAGTTGTTCTGAATCGGCCTTGTTGATTCTGGCGTTGATTCGCGGGTGTTCGCACTGTCCATACCACTGATTGATATATTTCCTATTACTAGGAAAACGCTTAAGTCCCGCCGCGTTGATGGATGAGCGTTTTTTTTTTTTTTTTTACAACGAAAAAAGCGAAAAATGCGATTTTTTTAATAGATAATTTTTCGATTACGCTCAAATTTCACACGAATATATTAATTCATAAAATTAAAGTTCTGTGAAAAAATCATTAAAATCGGATAAGGCATGTAGGTTTTATTCGTCGAAGAAATGTTAAAAATTGAAAAAAATCGTAAAATTGCGATTATCATGAGAAATGATTTTTCGATTGCGCTTAAATTTCACACGAATATATTAATTCATAAAATTAAGGTTCTGTGAAAAATCATTACAATGGGATAAAGCATGTAGGTGTTACAAGTCGAAGAATGTTTTAAAAAATTAAAAAATCGTAAAATTGCGATTTTCATAAGAAACAATTTTTCAATTGCGCTCAAATTTCACACGGATATAATAATTCATAAAATTAAGGTTCTGTGAAAAAATCATTACAATCGGATCAAGCATGTAGATGTTATAAGTCGAAGAATTTTTTTAAAAATCGAAAAAAATCGTAAAATTGCGATTTTCATGAGAAATAATTTTTTGATCGATTTTTCCCTCCGTGCAGTTCTTTGTTCAGAGATTTCATAGACCTCCATAAAATTTCATCGCAATTGGAGTATTGGTTTAGCCGGAATCGTGTTCACAGACACACAAAAATACAAAAAAAAAAAAAAAAAAAAATCCGAATTTTATCTCCAGAGTAGTGAAATGGAATCTTCCCTTCGCTCGCTACGCTCGCTACGCTCATCCAAAAAATATCGACCTTTGGTTGGTTATCGCTCACTCGTCGATTGCGTCGGGGCCTACAGGGTTGGCTTGATCACTTTGATTTACTGTCCCCCACTGAAAATCAGTTATATAACTGTGAGGGTAGACTCTAAATTACAATTTATTTATTTATTTATTTATTTAGGTATTTATTTATTTATTTATTTATTTGTTTATTTATTTATTTATTCTTATTTAGAATGTTTCGTTTGATTTAATCCCCGACCATTGCATAGCCCCACGACCATTCCCCAAAACAGAAGAAGATATATTTGGATGAGCGTAGCGAGCGAAGCGAAGATTCCATTTCACTACACTGGAGAAAAAAATCCGGAATGTTTTTTTTTCTTTCTTTTTTTTTGTATTTTTGTGTGTCTGTGAACACGATTCCGGCTAAACCAATAATCCAATTGCGATGAAATTTTATGGAGGTCTATGAAATCTCTGAACGAAAAACTGCACGGAGGGAAAAATCGATCAAAAAATTATTTCTCATGAAAATCGCAATTTTACGATTTTTTTCGATTTTTGAAAAATTTCTTCTACTTATAACACCTACATGCTTTATCCGATTGTCATGATTTTTTCACAGAACCATAATTTTATGAATTAAGATATTCGTGTGAAATTTGAGCGCAATCGAACAATTATTTCTTATGAAAATCGCAATTTTACGATTTTTTTTATTTTTTAAATTACGATTTACTAAAAAAATAAAAATTAAAGTTTGTTTTTTATTTATTTTAAATTAATTTTTAAAAAAATCTTCAACTTAGTAATGGTTTTTACACAGAACAACAGAAAATCCGCATAACACGTGGCAGCTCAATCACCAATTACGCTCATCCAACAACGCGGCGGGACTTAAGCGTTGAAGTTGTTTTTTTAAACGATTTTAAATAATGAAAAGTTGTCCGTTGTATGGCATAACTTTGTTGGAAATAAATAATTAACAATTAATTATGAAAAATTTGTTAAAATATTGTGCCTCTTTAAGGGTTTAAGTTTCTTGCATTGCAATTTGAATCCTAGTTTCTGGAAAGTGCACCCACCAAATTACTTCGACTTCTTTGAGCCATGTGACCTCATGGGTCACAATTTTCTGTTTTCCTACGTGGAGGAATCTGAATTTTATAGAAGCACTCGATTGTTTTTTTTTCTTTTGATTTTTGTACTTGGTCAAGAATAGAGTGTTAATCGTGTCAGGATAGTTAATTGGTGTTTGAAGGATTGTCTTGGCGTTAAAAAAAGCTTATCCACTAAATTATTGTTTCTCCAATGTAAATACTTTTAAATCAACCATAGTTGCAGACTTACCGTACCTCTGTTAGTAGAACTTCCTAAAGTGGTTTATGTGTGTGAGCAGTCGTTGAACTGCATTCTCTAATAGGCATTCGCAGTCTTGATACTCGATAGAAAACGTTATCTGTCAAAGTGTCACTTTTAAGATAATAGATGCGTGCTGGTTAAGAAAGATTGTCGGTTATCACCTACTAATCAAAAGAGTTTCCCACATTAAGCAATCATTCATTCATGACAGGTCTGTGACCGCTATGACGTCACTGTGACGACATGGGCTTTCTCAATGAATAAATAACTTCTACAAAGCAGTACACCAACATGAGCAAGAAATTCGAACATGTAGCTGTTTTCGTGTGGCAGGTCTATTAGGTCTATTATCAGGTCTAATCTATCAGGTCCATTCAGGTCTATCGTCATAATTCAATTTTGTCGTGCAGAATTTTAAAAATGCCGTTCGTTCGTCTGTGTACATTTAGTGTAACACTTTACACTAGTGTAAGCGAATATCTACACTGGTCCGTTTTTCTGTGTCCGTGTAAGCAGTGTAAAATTTACGTCGGCGTTTTTCTGTACAGTTAGTGTATACACTAGTGTAGACAGTGTAGGATATATTTACACGGCCTATTTTGCTCGTATAAAGAATTTACACCGACATTGCGCGCCATAAAACGATAAACATGGAGGCCGAGACTGCAAGTAATTGTTGTGAGGGATGAGAATGGGTCCCTTTAAAGAAAGAGGACTCTAACCTTTTTACAATGGGAGGTAATTACATTTTACATTTAAGTACATTTCGTAACAGAAATGTGGACGTTTTTTTGTGTACGTCCGTGTACGTTACACTAACCTAGTACTTCCGTAAAAAGTAACTATTTCCGCTTTACACTTGTCAATGTAGAATTCGACTATAGTGTAGGTCAGTGTTACACCAAATAAACACAGACGAACGAACCTATTGTTAGAGATAAGTTTTTTAGCATTTAAATTTAGAATGTAATATTATATACCATTTTACCAACAAAAGCAGAAATTATCTTTGCTAGATTACGGAGCGGGAGTTCCACTGTGTGCTAGGTCCACGCTGAGCTAGCGTGACCAGACTTGACAATTTGTTACGTTGGGAAACAATCTCGAACTACCTGTATTCTTTCGCTGGAACCACTTAGGATAGACGTTTTAAAAAAAAAAAAAAACGTCAATGATATCATAATTCATTTTTGTCTATACAAAAGTACATGTACTTTTTAGATAGACAAACTATTTATTTAACCTTATCTGTGATGTGAGTGGAAGAGCCACGCGTCCAAGATAAAGTGGTATCTTTATTCCTGCCAATCGAGAGAATCGTGGGTTGGGAGATTCTTGTCCTGAACAACTCGAACGTGTGTTAAAACTTGATCTTTGAAACTTGAAGACGAGGCAATTGACACGTGCTCAATGCTGATAACAATAATTTCCACGTCTGGCTTTATATACAATGTGCACAAAAGAGAGAGAGAGGGACAGACAAGGAAAAAATATTAAAATTTAGTTTTGAATTTAGTTTATTGGATGAGCGTAGCGAGCGAAGCGAAGATTCCATTTCACTACACTGGAGAAAAAAATCCGGAATGTTTTTATTTTTTATTTTTTATTTTTTTTCATGTTTGTATTTTTGTGTGTCTGTTAACACGATTCCGGCTAAACCGATACTCCAATTGCGATGAAATTTTATGGAGACCTTCGAAATCTCTGAACTTAGAACTTCCACGTTTTTGAGCGTAATCGAAAAATTATTTCTCATGAAAATCGCAATTTTACGATTTTTTCGATTTTAAAAAAATTCCTTCGACTTATAACACCTACATGCTTTATCCGATTGTAATGATTTTTTCACAGTACCTTTATTTCATGAATTAATGTATTCGTGTGAAATTTGAGCACAATCGAAAAATTATTTCTCATGAAAATCACAATTTTACGATTTTATTTTTATTTTTTTAAACATTCTTCGACTTCTAACACCTACCTGCATTATCCGATTATAATGATTTTTTCACAGAACCTTAATTTTATGAATTAATATATTCGTGTAAAATTTGTGCGCAATCGAATAATTATTGCTTATGAAAATTTCAATATTACGATTTTTCCTTTTTTAAAATTACGATTAATTAAAAAAATTAAATTTAAGTTAATTTTTTATTTTATTTTATTTTATTTAAAAAAAATCTAAAACTTAGTAATGATTTTTTCACAGAACAACAGAAAATCCGCATAACACATGGCAGCTCAATGCACCAATTACGCTCATCCAACAACGCGGCGGGACTTAAGCGTTTTCCTAGTTATCTATTTTTGGCGGTAGAACGGTAGACCGATCAATGGTAGAACTTATCCTGTTTCCTCCCTTCCCTCCCCCCTTTTTTGTTAAATTTATTGTTTGGGTTTCTTTAAAGCGTTACAATTATAATAATTATACATTTTATAGAAACCAATCCAGAAATTACAAAATCCATCCCAGAGGGGTATCGAACCCCGGTCTCCTGATTGCCGGTCGAGTGCTTTACCCCTAAGCTATACCGGGACGGTTAACAATTCATAACATCTGAATAGATTGGAACAGTATACTGCAACGATTCTGCTGCCTTTCAACTGACCATCTAAACTCGATTTATAATGTCGTTACCTAACGCAGGTATGAGCGAGGGTTTATTTCTCAATTTCATTAATCAGGAAACACTCCCGTAGGTGTAATTGATTTTATAGAAATCAATCCATTGTCTTTTTAAAGTTCTCATAATGAACAAAATTCAATGGCCAAGTAATTTTTTTATGATTTTGAGTTTAACATTTTTTCATTTTTTTTTTACCACGAAAATGGTTGGCTTGGCGCTCGTCAACAGGCGAAATGATCTTACTTCTTTTCAATGCGAAACTAGGGAGGAAGAATGAAAAGATTGGCTCAAATTCTATATCTCACAACATTCACAGCCAAAGACTTTTGAAGGAGAGCTTGGCTGCCGTTTTTTTTTTTTTTACAAATTTTTGTATTTGGGGGGGGGGGGGGGGGGTACAGTTAACACGTAAAATGCTTGATGCCCTTGGTATGAAATTAAACTTGTTATATTATGAAATATGAACTAGAAACTATACTACATGTACATGAACTAAAATATACTAATCAAATACAGAACTATTGTTAATGTTTACCAAGTGGTTGGACAAAATTTAAAAAATAGCAACATTTTTGATTTAATGCTAAAGAAATCTAAAAACTACTAAAACTAAAAACTACTAATTACACTGAATTGAACACACATTGAATTGATTAGAATTGACTAGATTAGCAAAAAACTAACATTAAGTGTTCTGTGCATTATGAATAAACTGTCAGAAAATAAAATAAATGTTTGATTGATTGATTGATTGAATTTTGCCGCTATTTACCTTACATTTTCGTGGTCTACGTTTGCGTTTGCGATGATTTGCGTACGTACGGTTGGTATCAGTGATCTATACATACAAACAAAGTGTAAAGAAGAAGAAGTAAAAGATAAATTTATCGTTTCATCACCACCAGCTTGTGTGTTGTTATCGTCTGTTTGTTACTACTTTCTTGTTAATAACTTCACATTTTATTAAGCGCCAGGTCATGAATTGGTTTGAATAGGTCAAGACAATATGGGACCACAACAAGAAAACAACAAGCCCTCGGTGAAGCTTCTGATCAAGTGTTCTTGAGTTATCGAGTGACTGCTAAGCAGGCCTTGGCATTTTTTCAATTAGGCAGCACCTAGCCTAGAACCTAAGTGAACCCTAGATAATTGTGATGTCTAAATCCAGCCCTGGCGTAAGCTTTGGCTAGGGCCTGCCCTAGGTAGCCTACCCTAGCTAGGCTTGAACGAGGTTAGGCGAAGCACGACAGTAGTAGGGCCTAGACCCTGAGGTCTTTGGCCTCATGACAATTTTGTTTCGACAAAACATTTGGTGAACAACTCAAGACAGTCTATGACCCCGTATCGTATAGATAAGTCTGAGTAACACAAGCTTCAGGAACACCTAGGCTAGGCCTAGGTTTAGCCCTAGGTAGGCCTTACAACCAAGTTCAATGACCACTACGGTAGGCCTAGGCTTACTGACCTTTAAGTTTCTTGGCACTCATATAGGCTAGCCTAGGCCTAGCCCTAGAGCTTAGGACCAAACCTTAGGCATTGCCATTGGCATTGTTATTGGGAGTTGCTTGACTGTATAGGGCCTAGTAGCCTATAGGCCTGCCCAGGCCTACCTAAGGAAAGGTGGGTTGATGTTCGCGAAGTCAACTAGTACCTAGGTCTAGTAGGCCTTGGCATAAACCCAAAGCCTTGGCTAGGCTATACGACTGAGATTGGTGCTTGAATGCCAGGGAAGTGTCTAGCCCATAGGCCTTGGTTAACTTCTAAGCTAGGCCTAGGCCTAGGCCTAGCCTAGTTCAGGGCACCACATCTAGCCTACTAGGCCCTAGGCCAAACCCATACAATGGCACACATTCACCGCTCTCCTGTGTATGGAAGCCGCCCACCTTGTGCCAGTAAATCACGCATAGAAGAGATTCATGTGCGATTACGTTCCTTGCGTCTTGAGAGGTCCCGTAAACCTGATAAACCTGATGATTTTGTATGCTATGAAGACTCTGACGAAGAAGAAGAAAGTTTGTGTAATGAAAAACGTATTCTTAACACATCGTACAATTTTGTGGACTTTCTAAATGGTCGAGCCGAGGGTTCTAAGGAAGCAAAAAAAGTCAACAGTGAATATGGTTCACGCCACATTTTGACTCATGAAATGTACAAAGAGTATTCTGTGCCACTTGGGAATCTGAATAAAGTATTTTGTTCTCAGTGGTTGAGTGATAGACAGGTTGTGTTTGGAACAAAGTGCAATAAGGTAAGTTTTACCATGTGTTTTAAGAGACCCTACTCAGGCCTACCTATTGCAAGATAAAGTTGCTTTCCAGAGCTCATCCGATTAGTAGGCCTAATCTTGGATAGCATCCTGTGACGTCACGATGCATTGGATTAGGCCTACTTGAGTTTAATGGAACAATTTGATTGCAAAGTACCCTACCTAGTACCTTTGGGTTTCTAGTGTTCTCAGAGTAATAGCTCTTACCGGCTTCAGCCTGCTCACTTGTCGGCTACCTACACTATAGAGCGCGCTAGTTGTGACACTGATAGCTGCACAACCTAGCAGATAAGTAGGAAGTTAATTGGTTGCCGGTCACTTCTGCTCAGTCATCAATTCGATCCTAGCGCTTGTAGCGCATGCTTGTGCAGTCTTTTGGCTAGGGACGAATATTTAATGCCAAAATAATCTCGTGAACTCATTTAACATTACCTAATTATTTTACAGTTATTTACCATCCTGTGTCCGTACCTAAATAATAACTGGATATAAATTTTAATTTTAGGCTTTTGAGACCCGGATATTATCATATTTTAAATTAATTAATTGGGACATTTATTATTTAGGCTGTGGCTATTTAACCGTAGCTACGGAAAAATTACGTTATACAATTTAACCGTAGACTGTAGCCTACTACGGTAACAAAAACATCTTCCAAGACCTTTAACGTTGCTATTTTAAACGAAAGTCCTTTTTCGGTTGTCGTCGTCCTTTTTTGCTGTTTTAGTAACAACAAAAAAACATCAAGACCTTTAACATCGCTATTTTAAACGAAAGTCCTTTTTCGGTTGTCGTCGTCCTTTTTTGCTGTTTTATTAACAACAAAAAACTTTCCGCGACCTTTAACGTTTCTATTTTAAACAAAAGTCCTTTTTAGGCTGCCTACCTAGGCCTAGGCCTAGCACTTTTTAAACGCTTTTATCATCATTATTATCATTACCGGTATTTTAAATCATTTGCAGAAAAAACATGGACTCAAATAGAATGGTAAAAAAAAAAACGACCAAACGAAAATTTGAACCGCCGACCTTTCGCGTAGAACTCGGACGCGCTACCACTTTGCCACAATGCACTGTGATATTTGCAGCTATTGGCCTAGTTAGGTGGTATCGTACTGCTACGGACGATTTGTTATTGTTAATTTGTCCGTAGCCTACGGTTAAATAGCCACTACCATTATTTTTCAGTTGCGTTGATGGATGATTGATTTTGGTCAATTGAGCCAACCTATCCAATAGGCCCTACTCAGTTTTTAAATGTGTAAATACTAGGCCTAAGGCCTATTTTATTTTGATGATATTAAAAACAGTTTCAATTCAATATAACAATGTTCCTGAAAAAAATCATTTTTTTAAAAAAAGTCGTAATATCGCGGAAAAGTTGCGAATTCTGGAGACTAAAAAAATAAATAAATTTAAAAAATCGGTTCATATCTTCCGGTCGCGCATGTGCTCTAAAGTTTTCCAAAATTTGGAAAAATTGTATTTTTTTATTTTTTTTATTTTAGTTGTATAGGCCTAACTGCGGAAAAGTTGTGAATTGGGAAGACTAAAATGGGTAAAAAAAATTTAAAAAATTGAAGACAACAGAGACAGAATGAGGCAGCGAGTGGCATCCCATAAGATAGTATTGTTTTGAATTTCATTTAGGCCTACAACATTTGAGCAGGGGTGGACAATTACCGCTCGCCCAGGCGAGTAAAAATTTCATGCTGGCCCCTAGATCATAAAAAAAAACTTATTTTAACAAACACCTTGCAGCATTATATTGGTGAGTGTTTTTCATTTATAAATGCAACAATAACTAGCTAGTAGCTACCGGTACCTACTTCCACAAGTTTTTACTTATTATTGATACAAATTTGCTTTAAATCACGTTTTAGGCAATCAAACGTTACGCAATACTTTTAAGAATTTTTGAAAATTTTTGAATTTGCCTCCGCCGGCTGGGGCTTTGCCCCAGACCCCGGCTACACCACGATACTACTGGCCCCTACTTATTTTCCCTGCCCCTTAACGTTTTGGTGGATTTCGATATGTCCACCCCTGCATTTGAGATTCCATCTATGTCGGAACGGGCTTGAATTTTTTATTGGTTATATCGATAGGCCTATCAATAATATTGATTCGATAATGACATTAGCATTTTTATAATCAATAATGTAAAAAGTATCGATGTGCATCCCTAGTAATTTCCTACTTAGTCAGTTACCTAGGCCAGGCCTCATAGTTTATTCATTATTTAGATAGGTTTTGTATTGGAGTACGGTAGGCCTATTCATTGTTTCTGTTATTTATATTTCTGTTAATTTTAACTAGGATGTATTGATTAGGTAGACCTACATTTTAAAACACAATTTTAACACCAGACAAGATCTTGGGGGGAAACACCTCTGTGCCAAGGGTAGGCCTATCCTGTTTTCACAAACTTTTATTACATTAATGCTAAAACCTTTAAAGCTTCTAGCCTAAACCAATAAAGGTTGTCACCATATTGAGGTGGGACAGGTTTGCATTTAGTCAGTGACTCGTGACTGCAAACGCATATTTAAAATCTTAGGCCTAGGTCCCAGAAACACTAATCTATTTAAGACAACTTTAAATAGCGTCACAATGCAACCGACCTACCTGTAGACCTACTGTAGACTACTCGTTAATTAGGCTACCCATGTAGTATTTTTGAGGAGAACACCTTGTTTAGTAGACTGTATCAATAGTTGAATTTTAATGCTATGATTTCCTATTTAGTTAATGGTGTATGATGTGACCACACAACGACTGGACCAAATTCCTTCATTGCAAGGTAAAAGAGATGCTGTTGCGGTTCCTATTGATCAACAATGTGGTATACATTCTGTTCAAATAAACCCATCCAAGACGTTGCTGGCCACTGGAGCTAAAAACTCTAGCGAGATTGCAATTTATCGTCTACCGACGCTGGATCCTGTCTGTGTTGGAGAGGTTTGTACACTTCTTACCAGTACATTACTTAACTTTTTTAATGTCTTCAATAGTACAATAGTAATAGACAAAGATGGCAGCAGGTACAGTCAGCATGGTTAGATCGCCCCGCTTTAATATTATTATTTTAGTGTTGAAAATCGTTGTTAACCGCAACAAAGTAGAACCACGTGTGCACGATTGTAGTTAGACATCGCCTAGAGTTTGGGTCTCCTCTGGAAAATGTATTTGTGTCTTTAAATGTGAAGTGTCGACATCCACTCTGTGCTACAGCGTATTAAGAGGACACGACACTTTTGATGATACGCTCATCCCTCACGCTACCGGGAAGCTCGGGCCGGCCCGTAGCTCGGCTCCGCGCCCGCTTGAATGTGCCTACGTCTTCGTGCGGCGTTGCCATGCTCCTCATCGCGCTCGCGGATCATGTCCAACTGAACCCAGGACCCCAAGGGATGGTTGACCGCCAGAGAAACACACCGACCAACACCAACGGGAACACAACTCAGACAAGTAAGAAATGTCAAGTCTGCAAATCGCAGTGTTGTGACTGTGGAACTTTTAATGCGAATGTTCGTCCTGCAGGCAGCAGAACACAGTCGCATGTTAAAACAATCGGCTCAGTGGTTATGTTGGAACTGCTTTCTTCCAGGACTGTCAGACTCGTTCTTCTCGTGTGGTGATCAGGATTCGTTTAGTACCGTAGTGTAGGGTCCTTAGATAATTCCGGCGTATCAGTGTTATCGTTCAACGCTGGTAGCTTATTGTGCAGCAAGCGCAAAGTGGAAATGGAAGCTTGGGTGTTACATCCAACCCCTGTATTATCTGCGTCTTTGAAACATGGCTGGATGACACAATTAACGACAGCAAGATATTTAATGGAAATTACTGTTTAAACCGAAAAAACCGAGCTGGTTCTAAACATAGTGGAGTTTTGA
The DNA here is from genome assembly GCA_024449915.1 of Sweltsa coloradensis. Classification (NCBI taxonomy): domain Eukaryota; kingdom Metazoa; phylum Arthropoda; class Insecta; order Plecoptera; family Chloroperlidae; genus Sweltsa; species Sweltsa coloradensis. Next base: position 96,425 of record JAMZAV010002120.1, read on the forward strand.
TTGCTGTGGCGTCCTCGCTGTCACCGAGCAGGCGAGATGACCTGGAGACCGACGATAGCAAGATATAGTGTGGTTGGAAGTGAGTGTGCTAGACAAGAGACTGCTGGTAGCATCCGCATACAGAGCTCCAAACTCAAGTGTGAAGTCAATGGACTATCTCATTCTCTCCCTAAATAATGCACAGACCATGCTAGCAGACAACTCTACTATGTTGGTATGTGGAGATTTCAATCATGATGTGGCATGGCCAGCAGACGACCAAAGCTCCCTTCCTAGAAACCAATTAGCCTGTCGCTTCCTCACCGCATTCCAAGATCTGTACCTCACCCAACTTATCACCGAGGCTACAAGAATAACAGCGACCAGCTGGTCACTGATAGATCTCGTTCTTCGCAATAACCCTCCTTTGTTAATTCGGTCGAGGTAATCCCCGGCGTCAGTGACCACCAAGCCGTCAAAACAACAATCAAATGGTTCCAACCCGCTCAGAAGAGTATAAACACCACTGTTCTCAACTACAACAAAGCAAACTGGGGTAAATTATGGCGTCTGCTATGGGAGAAATTACCAACTATTTCTGCCAACACAAACATAGATGAATAGTACTAGGTGAAATGGCGTGATTGTTTTTGGGAATGTGTCCACTCTGCCATCCCTAGTACCGGTATTAAAATACAAGGGAAACATCGTCGGAAATGTCAAGGTTGGAATGGATCTGTCAAAATTAACAGCGGGTGAAATATTTTTTCATTTTTATTTATCTAGAAATTAGAATGAAAATATGGGGGGGGGGGGGGAGATTTCCAATAAGAGTGAATTTAGGAGGGGGGTGGGTGGCAGTTAGGCCTATGGAGGCTTATGTCATTGTCAGATGAAATGTGACAAAATTACCATTTTGGTAAATAAAATATTGGGTCTATTTTTTTTAGAGTACCGTAGGCCTACTAAATAATTCACAAAATACCATGGGGGGGGGGGGGGGCGGAAAAGATATATCCTAGTATTTGTAGATGTGTTTTCTAAATATGTATCCCCCTATGTAGCCTACTTTGAACCGCCACGTTTGCCAATTTTTTTTCGGGTCGTGGTGGGCCCAATAATTTTTCTGTTAATTTCTAAATTCATATCTAGTTAGCATGAATGAAATATATTTTTTGAGTTTAGTATGTGAATAGGTAGGCCTACCCCTTTAATGAAAAATTAAGAATGATCAATTTTAATAGTTTTAACTTTTAACATCTTGTTAGTGAACACAATGTAGGCCTAGCCTAATCATTGTGAACAAGTAACTTTAAATTGAAGTATATAGGGCGTATTATGGTTCAAAAAGTAAAAAAATCACCAAAATCAGCCAATTGATCTATAACACATAATATATTAGGCCTATAATATATCTTATCTATCAATTTATATTTTCCCAATTTATGATTTCGGAGTGGAAGGTCAACCACTGATTTGATATTCGCAGTTAGACAAATCATGGAAACTAGATGGGAGGCAGGACAAACGGTACACCTAGTATTTTTATACCTAGAAAAAGCCTATGATTGCATGCCCCAAGGGAAAGTATGGGATTGCCTAAAAAAGAAGAGTGTTAACAACGGCATGATCGAAAGAATAAAAAGTATGTACCAACAATGCACATGTTGTGTTCAAACAAACCATGGAAATACTGAGTGGTTTAACACTAACTCTGGCCTAAGGCAAGGCAGTGTAATATCCCCATTACTATTCTCAATAGTAATGGACGCACCGGCGTAACTAGGCATCGGTAACCCGGGTAAATACCCGGGTAAAAATTCCCTAAGAAACTAGCCTACAATACAATGATTAGCTACAATATTTCACCAGGACCAACCGCAAAAATGTCGCAAAAAATCAACCGAGGACTTTTTTGTTTGTTCTCGAAAACTCAAAAGCGAAGGGTTGGTGTCTGGAGGTATATAATCGCACGTGGTGTGCAGGTGTCATGGGCGGGGGGTGGAGGGGGTTGATTGGTCAATGGTTAGTGCATGCCATTCATCTCAAACAAGCTCGATTCCTGGAAATACAGACACTCACTAGTCACTTGACAATATGGGGTTGACGACCGTTATTTTGCTCATTTTCGCTTCGTTTCAGTCTTGTCTTGACCTTACAAGGGTTGACAGTGTCGGAAGTCTAGCTATAATACATTATGTAGAAGTTCAACAGTGAGTGTGTTTCATATCGAATTATTTCGTTTCCACGTATGTGAATTAAGTGACTGTTTTGTGAAATACTTTACGTGTGTGGGCTAATGGCTACGTATAGAAATACTACAGTTTGTGGATGTTCAATTTTAATTGTGTTGTTAGCGCAGTTTTTTCCCATTAGTAAGGTTACGTACAATCACGAGTGCTACAAACTAAACAATATAGTGATTAAAACAAGTAGGTCCTAACGACTTTTTTTGCGCTTTTCGGTTTTTGTTAATATGTTAATGTGTGATTTGTGTCCACTTTTTTATAGTACATAAAAGATAAACATGAAGAGACAAAAAACTCAAGGTTTTCTAGACTCATTTGTTTTTAAAAAATCATGTGCAAAGTTTACTAGTGATACAGTCTCAAAATAATCGCCACGATGAAACTCAAGATAGGACAAACAAAAGTACAAGAACAAGGAGAAATCGCAAACAAACCGGAAATCTCGTTTGAATCTACATGTGTTCCTACGCTTATTCCTAATTCACACACTCTAAAAACACATCACACACATCACACCACACACACACCCACTAATAACCTTAGTGTTGTGTGCCCTTAAACCCTAATAACTAACTAACTAAATCAGACTCAAAAACGTCATCAGAACGTAAGTCAGACCATGCATTTTAATTCATAATCACTAACTATACATTTTTTCATCAACAACATTTTTCAGTGTTCAAGGCAAGCATGGCTTATCTTGTACCTAATAGGAATATGTATATTTATTTTGTAAGTACTTTAAATTATTTTTAACTATTTTCATTCATAGTATACGTTTAGTTTGTTTTGATAATAACAATAAATTAAAGTTAAACTATAACTTATCCTAGATGAAATATTAATCTTCGCCTACTAAAGTTGTTAAAAATTAAAAATTATTTTTCAAGGTTGATTTTAACGATTTGTTAATTATTTGGTAAGTAAAAAGACTGACTATTTGTTTGTCCCAGAACCCCCTACTGACATCGAAGATTTGGGTAATTTCTGTTTTTTGCACTACATAAAAGAAATTATTTCACTTTTGCATTCAGTCCGGTAATTTATCTGAAACGCTCAAAAAATCACTCTAAAAACCCAAATTTTCAAAAAATCTGTGCTGTAGTTGGGGGCTCGCCCCCCAAGCCCCCCCGCTACTTTCCTTGAAGCCCCTTCCACCGCATCTTACCCGGGTAATATTAGTACCCTAGTTACGCCCCTGAATGGACGAAATATTAAATAAGGTGGAACCAGAGACGGGAACTGGCACAAGGACAATGATTTATGCGGATGACATCCTAGTGTGGGGAGAGACAGCTGAAGAAGCGCAGACAAAAGTGAAGAAGTGGGTTCTTGTAACAGAAGAATTTGGACTAAAGATCAGTGTAGGAAAAAGTAAAACTATTGTGATGGAAAAATCTAGAAAGAAAGGAACAAGTAATGTAACTAGAGAGAAAATTAAAATTGGAGATGAGGAACTGGAAGAGGCAGAAGAGTTTGCGTACGTAGGTAGCATTATCACAAAGGAGGCAAAGATGGGAAGTGAGATCAGTAAAAGGGTGGCCCAGGCAGAATCCTTTTATCAGAAAGTAAGGAAGTTACTTTGGAACGAGGATTTCCCTAATGAATGCAAGGTGTTATTGTACAAGGTATACTATCTACCCATCCTTACATATGCTTCAGTGACCTGGACACTAGGAGCCGTAGATGCAAGTAGGATTCAAGCAGCTGAAATGAAGTTTGTAAGAAGCATAAGCCGGACTATCGAAGTTAGGACAAAATTAGAAGCCAAGAAATCAGGACTAAAGTTGGAGTTGAGAAGCTATTATCAAAATTGGACGAGAAAGTTTGAGATGGTATGGACATGTCAGAAGATATGGGAGAAGAAAGAATTCCAAGGACAGAATTTGAAAGTGGGGACAAAGTTAAAAGACGAGTCGGTAAGACCAAGAGAGAAGTGGAAAGATCAAATAAGAAAATTTAATAACGGGAAAGAGGTGAGAAGGGGGAAAAAATTTCGAAGAAAGGGAAACGTGGGAAGACAGAAGGGGATGGGGGTAAAACTGGTGGGAAAAAGTGCGAGTAAACCCTGAAGGGGGACATGACGGCCTGGCAACCCGGTGTTAACAAAATTTAAAATTTTCCCCCTAAAAAAAATTGGGTTGGCTATAGCCCCCCCCCTGAGTCTGACCTAACTTAATTTTGGGAAAACCCGGAGTCAGATGATAATATTTTATGTTTAAATGCTTTCAAATGATACCTAAACGTGACAAATTTGGGCAAAACCTTTAAAATTTTTTGGGGATTAATTAACAAATTTAAATTTTTAAATTAACCCCCCTAATCTAACCTAACCACCCGTCCCAACCGACAACTTAGGGGGTCCCGAAAATGAACGATTTACCTTTTGTTTTTTTCCCTTTAAACTCGTTTTGCTCATTGTTTTTGCTAATAGGCCCTATGGATGTGCGTGTGTTTTGTGTAAGTAGGGCCTATGTGAATGGAGATTTAAAACGGCCATTTGTTTGTAGGGTTTGCACACAGAATTGGGTTTTTGACATGTGCTGGTGGGATGATCAATTTCGGGGGATCAGGCTCCGAGCCCACACGGAGGCACTCTGGAGGATTCGAAAAAGACAAAAGTTTTAGAAAAGGGATGAACCCCCATCATATCAACACTTCCCAAGCGTTGTCAGTGAAAAAAATGTAAACAGCACAAAAAGTCAGAGCCATTGCTTTTTTAAAAAGAGTTTCAAAAAAATTGCATCACGTCTTTTAATGGCTTATCCATGTATGGAGGCTGAAAACATTCAAGCAGGTTTTTAGGGGGTTACTTTCCCAACTTTTTTAAATTTTTACTTAGGGTATTAAAAATGATATACAGTACCTACGGAAAATTTCTTATACAGTGGGGAAGCAGGAATTTTTTTTAGGGGGGGAGATATACCCGTTTTTTACTCGTTTAAATAGCCCGTCTGAGCAAGGGCCCCGCACCCTTTTTTTTCACCACTCAACTTTTAAAGGGGAAAAGTTATAAATACTAGGCCTACGTATTAAAAAAAGGGGCTTTTGGCATAATGGCCAAAAAAACCCCATTTTTTTTAACTTGATTTTTTTTAAATATCCCTAGGCCTATATCAAAAAATGTACCCCACATGGGCAGGGGGATTTTCCCAACACAACCTAATGACCCAAAGCAAAGGTTTCTTTCAATAAAATTTTTTGTGGACAAGAAAAAAATTATCATCGAAAAAAAAAAAAAAAAAAAAAAAAAATTATTCTAAGGAAACTACCAATTTCATGTTTTTTTTTAAAAAAATTTTAAATTTTCAGCATTACGATTTCCCCCAATTTTATAACATGTTAAGAAATGAATTTTTTTTCCCAGATGGCAGAAAAATTTTTTTTTTTTTTTTTTTTTTTAAACTCGGGCCCAAAGTGTTTTTTAGTGGGCCCTTACAAAATTTCATTCATTTTCCCAAAAAAAAAAAAATTTATTAAAAAAGTCACAACCCCCCCCACCCCTAAAAAGGGTTTTGGAGGTAGAAAGCAAGGAAGAAAAAAAAGAAGGCACGGTAGAAAAGTGACACCCAAAAAAATTAAACAAAACCCAAAATGGTATTTAAAATAGGGAAAAACGCCAAAAATCGTTGTTTTAAAAGGGGTGAGTGAGTGTGTTGGGGTACCCGGTACATTACTTTTCTTCCCCCTACCTTAGGCCCCTAAATCGCCATTTTAAAGGGTAGAGAGGGCATTATGACCTTAAAAGTTACGCGCCCCCGCCCCTTTTACCCACTAAAATTTTTTAAAAAAATATTATTTATACGAAAATTTAAATTTAAACAAACTTAAAAGCAAATGTTCCCGGGGGACTCCCACTGACCCCGGCCCAATCGTCTAAATACGACTTTGGCGTTTCCCTAGTCCCAGTTTTGGGTAAGGGGGCCCCTTTTTAGCCAAATGTGAAAGAAGTGGGTTCAATTTCCCCCGGGCCCGGAAAAATTTTTTAATTTTTAGATTGTATTTCCAAAAAAAAATTAAAAAATGTTTTTTAAATGCTAAACGCAGTTTTAAATCCATTTATTTTGTGGAATAGGGCCCCACTATGGTAAACAAGCCCGTAAAGAAATACGTGAACAGGGCCTTGCAAAGAAACACGGCATTTCACGGCCAGGCGAATAACAAACAAAAAATATCTTTTCAAAATCTAAAACATTGTCTTTAAAATAATTTCTAAACATTGGAAGTCTATTTTTCAGTTTATTATTTCTTGTAGGTTTAAATCGCAATGAATCTTGCTGATTTTGTTAGCAGTTCTCAATAAACTCGTACCGGATGTCTGTTTAAAATTTCAGCACAATCTGTTCAGCGATTCGGCTGATTTTCAACGTACACACACGCACGCAGAAAAACAATAAGGGCCGTTTAAGTCGAATGGAGATCACTCCGTTCGCTGCGCTCACTCGTTTAATTATTTGGAATGTGCAAAATTCAAGCGGGAACCCTAAATCGTATATTTGGGCCACCCACTTACTCCATGTTGGGCTTAATTTAAAACCTCCAATATCCTTATTAAAATTGGGGTGCTTGGCAATTTCAATAGAATCTCTAACGAGACGAGGAAAGAGGTGTTCTTATGTGCATGGAATTTTAGTTTCTTCAAAAAGGATGTAATGTGTCGGATTACTAGCATTATCCAATGCACGTTTTGCTACTGCGGAAAGGTCCTCTCTTAGTGCTTGCAGTGAGCTTTATATACCTTGATTCTAGTCCAAATTGTATGACAGGTTTGTCCATACCAGCCACATTTAGGCCTACATGGGATTTCATAAACCCCACTAACTTGTAAAGGAATTTTATCTTTAACTGGCTGCATACAATTTTGAATTTTCTTCCATGGTTTAAATACAGTTTGAATTGGTTGTTTTTCTGGAGGAGTCTTCCGATTCTAGATAAATAATAATAATATTAATTACTAACAATAATAATAACAACAAAAACAATAATAATAATAAAAATAATAATAAAAATTTAAAAAAAGGTACTATTATTTGGATGAGCGAAAGGGAGCGAAGCGAAGATTCCCTTCAAACTACACTAGAGAAAAATTCCGGAATGTTTTTTTTCTTTCTTTTTTTTTTTTTGTATTTTTGTCTTTTGTCCGCACGTTTCCGGCTAAACCGATCCCGATTGCGATAAAATTTTTTATGGGGCCTTTCGAAATCTCTGAACAAAAACTGCCACTTAAACGAAAATGAAAATTTTTCATAAAATCGCTTTTTTACGTTTTTTTTAAAATTTTTTAAAACAAAATTTTTCGATTTATTACACCTGCAGTTTGCCGTTTGTAAAAAATTTTTTTTCACAAAACCTTAATTTTATGAATTGATATATTCGTGTGAATTTTGAGCGTTATCAAAAGAAAAATTTTTTTTAAAAACCATTTTAGCTTTTTTTTTTTGTAATTTTCTTTGGCTTATGAACCCACATGCTTTATCCGATCGTAATATTTTTTCACAGAACGTTAATTTTATGAATTTATATATTCCAGTGAAATTTGCACAATCAAAAAAATTTTTTGTTTTTGAAAAACAAAATTTTTCATTTTTTCTTTTTTAAATTTCGATTAATTAAAAAAATTAAAAATTAGTTTATTTTTTTATTTAATAAATATTAATTTAAAAAAAATCAACTAAGTAATGATTTTTTCACAGTACAACAGAAAATCTGCATAACACTTAACAACTCAATGCACCAATTACGCTCATCCAACAACGCGGCGGGACTTTAGCGTTTTCCTAGTTATAATAAATCATTTCTAGTTATTAATTATAGAATCGTGATAGATAACGGAAAATCATCACACTTATGTGATGTGTTTGTGTGATTTCATTGTCGATTGATACTTATAGTTATAGGTGACAAACAAAAGCTTAGGCCCTAAAATAATTGTTTTTGAATTGCTTTGAGAAGATCTCTAGAAAACTGCCCTCTTGCCAAGAAAATGTTTGCTTAGCAGTACAAGATACAGGAATGTATGCTGTGGGCTGCAGATCATATACTTTGCTTCTAGATCCTCGTACATTACAGTCTGTGAAAAAGATATCGTCCCGCTACAGTGGTTGTGGTAAGCTTATAAAATACTTTTGGTTACTTTTGTATTCATTAGGCATTCCAGTAACTGCAGTGAATCATGGCAAGTGTACCACCTTTAAAACAAGCTCTTATTGATTTAAATAAATATGTTCTGACATAATTAAATAGGCTATTATAAAATCATTAATTATATCATTTATATATGTACACATTGTATTATCGGATAGTCCGTGTTTTTTTAATTCTATTTGTTCTAACATTTCGGGCAGTTCTCCCTGCCCATCTTCAAGGAAATTAAAAACATAAAAGAATATCAAAACAAACAAAACCTTACTTCACAACATACACTGCTACTAGACAAAAGTAAATACCTAGCTTAGAAAACATAGGTACCTTCTCATGACAAAATATATACAAAGGCTACAATGATTTCAAAAAAACTGTGAAGCCATCAACACATCCTATTACTGTTAGCTGACCTCAGCTTACAAGTAGATTGCTCAAGGGGTTCTTATTGAGTCCTCCTTCTCTTGTCAACTCTTGGAGAAGGAGGACGAACTGAAGTCATTTCCATAGGGAGAGCTTTGGGTTGAACCTGACAGCCTTGAAACATGTTTCCATGTGGCTGGAAGTCTTTTAGCATCGTCCCGTGTGTTCATGTTGTGTTTCCGTTTCTCCATCTCCACCGCCTCTCTTACGATACGGGGCACCTCGTGTTCCACTTTGGCTAAGGTTTTAGCTTCATCAAAGTTAATCCAGTGCTCCTTGTCGAAAGCATGTTGGAAAAGAGATGATGTGGTTTCACGTTTAACTGCAACTCTATGTTTGTTGCGGACAGATATTTTGCGGTTTGTTCTTTCTACGTAAGTTTTTTTCGCAACTTCCACATGGAATTTCATATATACCATGGGACTCGTTAGGAATGGTGTCTTTAGCGTTGCGTAACATAGATGATATCTTGCGATCCGTGTTAAAAACAGTTCTTATATTCTGCTTTTTTAGTAAACGGCTTATTTTATCAGTTGTTCCTTGGACTTAAGGCAGAAATGCAGTTGATCGAGGTTCATCTTTGGGAATATCTTGATCAACAGGTTTACTCAACGTTTTATGGAATGCTCGAGCAATTGTGTTGGGGGGAAATCCGTTTGAGAGTAAGGTGTCTCGTAAGTCGTAACCCAATCATTTCTTCAGCCATATGCTCATCGTCAGACAGTCGTTTGGATCTTATAGCAAGGGTTCAGGTTCAGTTCTTTATTGTACATAGTATTATGTGTGATAACACTTATACATGGTACATGGTCAGCAAATTATTGGTTACAGTAAACATTTACAGTAAAGCATTAGCTTACACGGTAATACAATTAAAATTACATTCGAATTCGCTTTTGAGCTAACACAGATGGCTATCACAGATACAGATGAACATGCTTAAATAAAATAAAATGGTGATAAGAGAAGAACTGACTGGCACAAGGTTAGTGTTCAAATAAGTCATTAATGCTGTAAAAAGCCCTTTGTGGTTAAAAGTTTTTTAAAGTATTCCTAAAATCGCGTGAGTTTTCAATTTCGGTAATATGTTTAGGAAGAATATTAAAAATCTTTGCGCCGAGGAGTCTGGACTCTTTGAGTTAACTCTAATCTGCGAGGCAGGACTTGTACATTCTCACGATTTCTGGTATGATGGCTGTGGATGTTGCTGTTAATTTTGAGTCTCCCCAGGTTAGACTTGATGTGGCAGGCGACTTCCAGGATGTAAAGCTGGCAACTGTTAAGATATTTAGTTGATAAAAAACTGCCGACATGATTGCCTATTGCTAACTTGAAGTAAAATTCTGATTGCTTTTTTTGAAGGATAAAATCTTATTAAAATTGCGAATAGAAGAAGAGCCCCAAGTAATATGCCGTATCTTATAACGATTCAAAGTAGGCATGGTAAACACAAAGTGCTGCTTCAAGTGAGATACATTGTCTAATGACCCTAATTGCATAGCAAGCTCTGCTCAGTCTACTAGCAAATTTTTGTCTGTATGAGATTGCCAGTCCAAGCTGTTGTCAATACAGAGACCAAGAAAGTCGAGCTCGTCACACTGCGACAATAGAATGCCATTTAGCCAAACTGGAAATACAGTTGGTGTCCTGGTAGTTTGACGTGGATGAATAGACATAAGGTGAGTTTTTCTCTGCATTCATAACAAGGCTCTTCCTGCTTATCCAATTGGAAAGGGGGCAAGTGGCTTGTTTGGCCATTTCGGTCAAAGCATCGCTTTTCGGTTTCCCCTTAGCGAGATGGTGAAATCGTCCGCAAACATAATCCAATAGCTTCAGGGACTGCCCCAGGAAGATCATTAATATAAACAATGAACATGATGGGGCCCAAGACGGAGCCCTGGGGAACCCCCATTTTTGATCACCCTATTGGTTGACCTGGAAACAAGTTGACGTCCATCGATCTGGCTGGTGACTTCAACAAACTGACTTCTCCCGCTCAGATACGATCTAAACCCAGTTGAGTACAACGCCCCGAATGCCATAAAGTCTCCATTACCAAAAAGTACTTTTTGGGTGAACTAAATCAAATGCTTTAGACATGTCGCAATAAATGGTTAGATTGTCGTCGCTGCCTCCAGGGAGTCCAGGATACCATGTATATAGGTCGTGACAGCACGGGCCCCGTGGACAAACCTTTTTCTGAAACCGAATTGGTTGGTGGCTAAGATATTGTTACCTTCAGATAGCAATAAAAGGGTCGTTTTTTTATTAGGGTTTTCAAAAATTTTTGGACGCCATGACAAGAGAGCGATTGGTCGAAAATTATTAGCATCAGTCTTATCTCCTTTCTTGTGTAAAGCTATGGTCTTGCTCACTTTCATTCCAGCAGGGAAAATGCCCTGTTCCAAAGATGCGTTAAATATGTGAGCTAACACACCGAAACCTGTAATGCGCATGCCTTAAGAGCAACAAGGGGGATACCATCGGGGCCCGGGTTTGAAGATTTGGCCTTTGACGAGCAGATTGTATCTGCACTTCGGGGCAGGTAAGGGTACCCAAAAACATGGAGGCTGCTGCGTGTTTTCGAGAGGTTCTGGATCAGTGATAGGGTCTGATAGGTGTAGTCTGACTATCCAGCAGAAAGCGGTTGCGCTGATGAAAAAATCGTTTAGTGTCTCTGCTACATCCACAGGGTTGGTTAGCAGTTTCCCTTCATGCTTAAGTTAATATTGACGTGCTTCTTTGGGCCTTAGGTCAAAAGGTTTACAGCGTCCCATGTGGCTCTGCCTTTGTTGCTCGCGTTGTTTAACCCATTTTTCTGAAAAACAGCCCCTTGGCATGTTTGATGGATTCTTTGTAGATCTTTAGAATTGATTGTATTCAGCTTTGCTCCGATCGTCCCTGCTAAGGGTAAACTTGTTGTAGAGATGAACCTTGGTAAGCCTCATATCCCGGATCTGGGCGGTTGACCCAGCTCTTGAGTTTACACTTGGGCCTCGTATTTTGGAAATAGCAATATTTGTTGAGACGGGACAAAAATAAGTGGGTAAAAACGTTGTAAGCTTGGTCTACATCATGTTCCTTATATACAAAATCCCAAGTTTCGGTCAGAAAGCTGTGAGACAGCCGCTGCAGGGCTGGCCTCTTAAGATTCCTCCGGGAAACAGTTGTTGGTACTACACAGGTGCTGTGTTCGTTGGTTAGTGAGTCAGCAATGCCGGATAGGCAAATGGCCTCATGATCTGATAAACATTGTGGATTAGATCCGTAGCAAGAAGTCTCCATTAATATTAGTAAAATATTTTCAATTGCAGTTGCACTCTTTGCCGCAAGTCTGGTAGGTGACCCTATCAATGCTTCGTAATTGTACAGTGCAAGAGTGTTAAGTAGACTAGATGTTTCCGCATTTTCAGTGCATGATATCAACGTTGAAGTCACCGCATATAATTGCTTTTTGACGTTTTGTACTGATAATGGAAAGAAGTATTTCCATTGGTTAATAAAAGCGCCGAAGTTTTCTGTTTGGCGCACGGTATACCGTAACCACGATGGTTTTGACCGGTTTCCATGGCTAACTCAATTGCTGCGCACTCAAAGATAGACTCGATACTCAGACGTGTCACTTCGTCGCATGCTCTAAAATCACGGTGAGTAGGGATGTAAATGCAGGCGCCCCCGCACTTCCTAAGCTTCCTACAAAAGGCGAGCCCAGTGTGTAGCCCAGGGTTTGGGGGGACGCCCATACTTGTTCAGTGAGCCAGTGTTCAACCCAAAACACAATATTGGTGGATTGGCCCTGAAAACTGTCTAGCATTGCTTCAATGCTTGAAACCTTGTTTTTCAAACTGCAAATATTTTGGAAAAATATCGAGTCCTGTAGTTCTTGTTTTTTTCCCCAAATATGTAACTGGGGTAGGCGCGGCACACGAAAAGGTGATTTGAAGAAGTACCTTGTGACTGCGGTGTCCTTTGGCCAGTTGAAGGTCATTTAGAGTATTTGCAAAGTGTTGCATCAGCACTTACCCGAAATGAGGCATAGTTGCCAGTGGCTCTTAGTTCAACTACCTCTGCCCCCGGATGTTCATCTGCTTCTTTAGGTAAGATGTTTAGGTCATGTGATGTGGTTCCGAAAACGAGACCCAGACATGCAAATGAACTTTCCTTGTCTTCTCTTCTGGGGGTTAGGGGGCTGTTGGCCGTGGTGTTTGCTGAACCAATGACGATTTCTCGTTTGCGGTGTTTCCCATGCTTCTGCTTATTTGCAGTTGAGTCTTCCCCACTTCGGTTGGGTGAATGAGAGGGAGGTTTAGGGATCGACTCCGATTTAGGCTTGCCAGCAGTGATTTTCGTAAGAGTCTAGTTGCTTTGAGGTAGGTCTAGGGCCCAGCATTGGCCTCGAAGTCTCGAGGTCTGCCTTGTAAACCCTCCTTTCCATGGTAGTCCATTACTTACTTAAACCCTTATTTACTACTGTGGCAAGCTGTGCTGGGTGGTGTGTAGTGCGCGGGTTTTAAAAATTGATTTGTATGCGTTGGTTTACGGTAGACGGTATGTCCGAAGGTCTCGTCCTCTCTCTTGATTAAAAGTAGGCCTACATCTAAAAATGGGAGACATTTGTCTTGTTCTAATTCTATTGTGAATTTGATATGTTCATTTAACCCATTCAGGAAGTCAAGAAAGATATAAAGTTCATCAACCCCATGTGTCCATATGGCACATATAATTAATATACCTTAACCATAAACTAGGTTTCAAACGAGCATTTTCCAGAGCTTTAACTTCAAAATCAGCCATGAATAATAATAATATAAAAAACACACGGACTACCCGAAAATACAATGTGTACATGTATTCAATCCATGAAAGTCTGCAATATAACATATACCGTATTGTGCCGAATATAGGCCGACCCTTAATATAAGCTGACCCCCTAACTTTTCTTGTTGAAATATTAAAAAACATATGAAAAAGCATATGCAAATATTAGCTGGCAAGGGACTTTGAGACTTAAAATAATGAAAAAAGGGTAGGCTTATATTCAGAACAATACGCCGATACGGTATATAGATTGTTGTAGGTTTTTGCGGCCTGTTGTAACATTTACAATACTAGGTTCTTGGGTAAACAGTCGATGATGACCCTGCAAGGACTTACCTAATTAAGGGTTTTTTTTTAGCCCCCTGT